>REGM01000025.1:73216-91169 GCA_004194415.1 Aurelia aurita | reverse complement strand
CCCCCCCCATATATGGTAGCTTGAAAAAAGCCCATATGGATTAGGGTTAAATGCTGAAAGTTATCGGAAATTGGATTTGAACTTCTCACAAATCTAACTACGGTATTAACAATGGGATCTAATTCCTACTACCTAACTTCTAACATCGCAGGTCGTCTTGTTGTTAGATAAAGGTGCAGTAAAGTCCCGCCTTTGAGAAACCACCTTACAAGAAACTCAGACCCTGAATTTTTGCAAAAACAATGGAAGAACAGTAGACTAATTAAGGATGGACAATAGGCTGATGTCAAAAAGTGGGTTTCTTAAAGGATGGACTTTACTGTACTATAAAAACTTGGGTTTGTCATATGTTAATTCCATAAACATAGGCGACAAATCTTTAAAAATGATTGCACGATTGGTCATTGCATCTTCCTTTTAATTTAACGGCTTGAAAGAACTTAAGGTACTTTGTTATAATTGTTCATTGGAACTTTTTCATATCTTGATTATTTTCAGAATTATAGCGTTTTTTGTGTTCTTACTAGTTTTGCGGTTGTGACGTCATCAGATTGTTAAATTGTAAACCAGAAATGCTACAGATTTCTGCTTACCGCCATATGGTAGACCTGCATAAATTATGGTTTTCTTAAAGATTGGACCACTTTTCCTCTAATAATTCAGGATTTACGATGATTTAATTTTTTTCAAAACTTCTCATGAACTTTTTCGATTTTTTCAATAAAGAAGAAAATGCTATAAGTCTGAAAATAATCAAGATATCAAAAAATCCCAATGAAAAATTATGGCAAAGTTTCTGAAGTTCCTTTCAAACCATTAAATCAAAAGGAAGGTGCAATAACCAATCGTGCAATCATTTTTAAAGATTTGGCGCCTATGCTAATTCCATATACTTAAAAACTTATTATCTACCAGACGTTTTTAAAGAAGAGTCATGAATATGTTAGTAAGTAATAAGTGCTGCCTTGTGGATTCAATCATATTGTTTTCTTATTGTGTAAATTTAGTCTGGCAAGGGTCTAAGTTAACATTTCTAGGCAAGTTAACATTTTTAACATCTCTATGTTAACATGTCTAAATCTTTATTTGGGTTGCAGCGATCAATTAACGAGTTTGAATGTTTGCCGTGATCCGTGTATATCTTAGAAATTGTTTCGCATCCTTTGAATTAGATGTTCTATTAGATGAAATGTATTGGTGTATTGAATCGAGAGCTCCAACGCAGCATTGTATAAGAATAAATAAAAAATAGCAGACTGTAAGCAATTCGAACTTTGCTCTTTGTGAATAAAGTCTATTTTTGATAGGTACATTGGCAGTGGTGGCCACTTCCTTAATGTAAACAAACATAACAGAGGCTCCCTGCTATTTATGACTGAGAGTAAAAAAGACCAAAGCTAACTATGAAAAGCTTGTTGGGAAACGTTGCCTGCAAGTTTGATTTAAATTTGTTTTTTCTTAAAAGAGCCAAGGCTTTCAACCCAAACCCTTCTGTTTGAAGGTTTCTGTAAACAGCCAGTTCAAATAAAAACCAGTTCTAAATGTTAGATATATGTTGAAGTCATTAAAGCACTTATATAGAGCAAATGCAAAAAGCAATTACATGATTGCCTTTTATTCCTGTTTCTTTCCTTTCACAGCTAAAACTCTTCCAGAATATTCCATTACAAGAAACCCAGATGCTGAAGCAATCTGCGATTTGGCTATGTACAATTATATCGAGGTATGGTGATTGTTCGAAAATTCGCCAGTTTTTGTGTTGAAAGGCCATATTTTTCAGCACATTGTACAACAGAATTGCTGTAATGAAAACAATTCTTGTAATGCTTATAATGAAAACCTAGTGAAAAACAAGCTTTTTGTCATTTTTGAGAAGAAAGATTAAATTTAGCAGCCGTGTGTTTTTGGATAGCCTGAAGTGTTTGTATTAAGGGGAAGAAAATCACTTTGCAAAATTATCCATGTGGGTCGATCCGAAATTTTGGTGACAAAGTCTATTGACAAAACTTTTCAGTCCCTATCTCAATGCTGTCTTTTCCACTAACAGTGGTCTGAAAGTTGCAGTTATTATTTAAATTACTATAGTTTGTTAGTTCTGTAAATTTTAATAGTACTTGCGTCTTTATTCACACAATATTTAAATTCAATGGTCTTGACAAAGTAACTTGAATTATGTATTAATATCAATAGCATCAAATTGCACGTCAATTTTTATAACATTAAGCTCTTTCTTTAAAGATGCGTGCACATGTCAATTCCAAGTTATACATCCTGCGGAAACATCTTGACAATTTCCTTCAATGGATTTTCCCATCTAGCTGGATTCCACTCTATACAATGGTAAGCTTGCGTTAGTGATGTGATAAAATCTTGAAATTCCTGCCTTTCCAGGTAACGCGCTGGCCTACCAATCGGAAGGTTGGTAGTTCGAGTACTCACCCTGGCAAACCTGCTACCTAGAGTAAGGAGAGTCGACAGCTCTCTTTAATTCCATCGAGAGGAAGGACCAGGACACTGCTGTTATAAGCTTCGCTTCTCAGTGTCCCTGACTTTACACTCATTTTTTATAAGAAACTAAGGTCCAAGGTTGGTAGGCAGTTTCTTAAATTTTAGGACCATTTTGCTACCAAAAATTTCTTATGTGCCAAATGACTTGGTAAGATCTCAAAACATATTATACAGTAAATCCCCGCATATAAGAACCTACAAAAATAAGAACCTACATGCTGTTTTTCCTAAATTGTGCACCTCGCAATTAAGAACCTGTTTCAGTCTGATGAAAACATATGTTCTTATTACAAGAGTAATAAATTTGATTTTTTCATCATCCTTATTAAGTTTGTTTTTGTCCCAGTTGGCTTCTAGAATCAAAACCTCCTCCCCTGCTATTTGTAAGCTTACCATTAGTTATTAGGTCCTTAATAACATTGCCAAACAAATAATATGGTTGAAAATCTCTTGATAATAACTCCTAAAAGGTTTACACAAGGGACCCTTCGAATAAGAACCTTATACCCTGAAATTGATCAAAGTACCCTTGAAATAAGAACCTAATTCAGCCTGGCTCTTAAAAAAGTAGGTTCTTAAATGCGGGGATTTACTATAACATAATTCGCACTCAAAACAATGTCAAAACATTTGCTATTATTGTACAATGTCAAAACATTTTCGAGTGACCTGGGAAAATTAAAGCTACAAAAGTTTCTTAGCTTTTTTAATTCAGGTAGGGTAGTTTCTTAAGTTTTAAAAAATTGAGCCTACCGTTTCTTATTAAAAAAATAAGTGTACCCTTGGATTCTGGGTAGTTACAATTGATTGCTTTTATTCGCGGAAATTTTCACCTGACATCTTATATGAGACAAGACAATCTTTAATTTTAATTTAGCCTATAGGTCCCCATGAGTAAAATAGCAGGCTCTCAGATTGTGCAGCCAAAACATCAGCTGAATTTATTTACAGAATTCTAATTTACCTTCTTTTCTCTCTCTAATTACAGGTAACATTTTCAACTATACCGTATCATGAAGTTATAGACAGACGAAAGAAGCAGGATGAGGTAGTGTTTTCTTGCTTTATTGTTTCTTTGGGTTACGAAAACCCGGGAGCCACCAATAAAGCAGGCTGCACTGATTGATAAACCCACATGCGTTCTTTTTCAGATAAACCTTCAATTTTGCATTTATTTAATGTTTACAAAAAAGTGAGCAACGTTTTTCGAATTTTTCTAATTGAGACAGATATTTCTTCCGGGTGACCCACATATACTGATCTTCAAAATGTATTTCGTGTGATTGTCTCAAGGGCAAACCTAACTTTAGACATGATTATTAGTTATTTTGTATGGGAGAGACATGGTGAAATCGTTGCTTGAAATCCCTTATTTTGAGCCAGAGAAGTTTACTAGAACATTCAGATTTTAGCCAAAGCTACCGGGTGTCTCAATAAAAAGTACCCCCTTTTGACTGGAAAAAGGAGCAAAACGATAAGATATTGGGACTTTCCGCATGCACAGCTAAATTTTGTAATCTTCAACTTAAATGCACGAACCTTGCATTTTTAAATCGTCCACCAAACACCAGAGATACGAGCTTCCAAAGTCTAAATTTTGAGTGCACCTGAAACCAGAGGTTTTGAGAAAGGGCCTAACCATGATTTGATATCATGAGCATTTTCCAACGGAATTTTAAACTGTTATTTTTAGTATTTGCTTTTGAAAAGAACCATAAACGCTTAGCCATGACCCTAATTCATCAGATAGAAGAAAGATATGGCAAGAATAATAAACTCGTGCCACATCTCCAAAATAAGCGTGCAGGCGCTCCTTTTCCTCTTCTTTGATGCAAATAACTTGACAATGGAATGTACGGAACGATTTTGTCATCAAAAGAAAAGTTCTATCAAGAAAAATTGAAACATCTCAAAGTAGAACTCTTTTTAAAAGTAAAAGCTAAAAGAAAATAAGTTACAAATTCCTTTGGAAAATGCCCATTAAATCAAATCATGGTTAGGCCCTTTCTCAAAACCTCTGGTTTCAGGTGCACTCAAAATTTTGCTTTTGGGAGCTCCAATCTCCGGTGTTTGATGAACGATTTATAAATGCAAGGTAGGTGCATTTAAGTTGAAGATGACGAAATATAGTTGTGCAGTCAAAAAGTCCCGACATTTTATCGTTTCGTTCCTTTTTCCAGTCGAACGGGGGTACTCTTTTTTAGACACCCGGTATATCTTTTAAGCTTTTTGCCTAAAGTTCGAATCCTAGTTAATAGAAGAGCTTTATTAAGGGCATGTGCAACCATCTTTAGGGATGGTGTTGGATAACATTTGCTTCTAATAATAATTTCTTGAGCTTTCAGGGTATGCTTGAAAACCAGATAGCTGGTAAAACACAAAGCCCAACAAATTCAAAGCCAGGCTTACAATATCTCTCAAATATAGTAGACCTTTTAGCCATTCTGCAAATGAGCGAAATTTTTCTACATTTTGATTCGAAAGATTCGAATTTTCGGTGGAAGAGCTTCTATAACCATTGTGTACTTCCCAAAATTCGACAGATTTTTACAAAATTTACTAAAATATTGCTTGATTTGGACTGCCAGCTAAAAGGTCTTTTTGAAATGTTGGTGATTTTTTCGCAAAGTTCTTCTTCACAAAATGTTCGCTTGCTTCAAATAGAACTGTGTTTCGTGAAATAATTTTTCTGCAATCTCTTGCAGGAAACCTGCATCCTTTCTTGTGCTAGCAGGAAAAACTTTACATTATTTTTTCCAGCCCTGCTCGAAGAGGCTGATCATTCGGCATTAGTACAAATAGTTGTTGTCAAAATGCGATTCTTCCTAGAGAGGTCATCCTGTGGCAAAAAGTCAGATGAGAGATTTCCTGAGATAGTTTTAAAGCGGACAAAAGTTTGCCTAAAATATCAATATAATAATAATGATACATCAATATTTATACAGGTTTGCTTGGTCAGCTAAGAACAGCTGCTATAAATCAAGGACCTGTGTCCAACGAAAAGCAGTAAAATAATATTTAAAATAAAAGGCTGCTTAGAAATTAAAATCAAATTCGTTGCATTTCTTCTTGAATCTCAAAACTGAGTTCTCATTTTTTCAGTTCAGGTGGTAATCTATTGTACATTTTCACACTTTGATAGCCGAATGTTTTTCGGGCGGTTTCTGTTCGTATGCGAGGCACCACGAGGTTTGACTTGTTCCCTCGAGTGTCCTTTTGGTGATCCAATCTTTTAAAGTGAAATAATCCTTCCACTTCTTCTCTCCAGGTTCTGTCGAAGGCAATAAAAGTCTTCCTTGCTTTTGGTGGCATGAGTTTGTGTTCTATGGTTTACTTTAAGTCAGACAAGCTGAAACTGCCAAGTATGAAGATGCTTGATTTCAAATTGCCGCCCTTTAACTTTAAATTTCTTAGTCGTTAATGACAGTGTGATGTGTTTCTATTTATTTAGGATTTAGCCAAGTGTATTCCTCTGAATTATTAGCTTTAAAGCCCAAACATTAATGTCCCAACACAGGAGGCCCAGGAGGTTGACTTGACAATAACAAGTTCAAAATTTAAATAATTAATTGTAATACCTTTGCGTTCCACTTGTTGCAACTCTCTACGTCAGTGTTGTGACTCCCTTTATTGACTTCTGCACTACGTAATTGTTCGAATGCGATAATTCGAAATGAAAGTTGAATACTAATGTTATATAAATAATATAATAAATAATAAATAATTCACTTTCTCCCTAACCTCTGACCATCGAACGGTAACAGAGCGATCGATTTTCGAACGGTTTCGCCAACCTGTCTCTCTCTGCTTTGCACAGAATGTACGCAGGGATCCCCCGTCTATGAGTCGATGACGTAAACCGAAAAACTGCACCCTGTGGCCTGACAGGGGGTCTCTGTGTACATTCTGTGCTAAGCAGAGCGGCTCCGGCTGACGAAAACGTTCGGAAATCGATCGCTCTGTTACCGTTCGATGGTCAGAGGTTAGGGAGAAAGTGAATTTGACAAGACTTGCATCGATAAAGTTGCACATTTTTAACTTTAAACATAGCAGAAGAGGAAACAAAGTATTGAAAAGTATAGTTCGATGATTGAGGAACATTTGGATATGCTGTAGCAGAGATTTGGAGCTGGGATGCCGGATTGCGAGCGAAGACAAAACAGTTTATTGAATTCAGCTGAAGATGAAGTTTCACTCCTTGTTGCCCGCGCCGGAGCGCGCGAAATCGCGCGGAGCAAGGGCTTCTAATTGGCTGCGGGCACGAGGTTATTGGGTTTGCAGCTTGTATTATTTATATAACATTAGCATTCAACTTTCATTTCGAATTATCGCATTCGAACAATTACGCAGTGCAGAAGTNACATTCCGAAGACAAATTTTCTTCAAATTGTTATTTTGACAATATTATGTTTTATTCGCATAAAAACCGTGTTGAATGTTTTCAGAAACCAGCAGGAAATATTTAAATTTGGAAATAGATCAGGAACAATAATAAATTTAAATATACCCCTTTTGCAAAAGATGGGCGTTTCCGGCGTTCTGAAGGGTGTGGTCCCAAAAAAATTTTCCGGGGGCCAGCCCCTGGACCCCCAATTTTCGCTCGCTTCGCTCGCGAAATAGCAAACTATTCTGGCTCCCAGCCGCCCCTGGTTTAAATATAAGCAGAGATTTGGAGCTGGGATGCCGGATTGCGAGCGAAGACAAAACAGTTTATTGAATTCAGCTGAAGATGAAGTTTCACTCCTTGTTGCCCGCGCCGGAGCGCGCGAAATCGCGCGGAGCAAGGGCTTCTAATTGGCTGCGGGCACGAGGTTATTGGGTTTGCAGCTTGTATTATTTATATAACATTAGCATTCAACTTTCATTTCGAATTATCGCATTCGAACAATTACGCAGTGCAGAAGTCAATAAAGGGAGACACAACACTGACGTATAGAGTTGCAACAAGTGAGACGCAAAGGTATTACAATTAATAATTTTAAATTTTGAACTTGTTATCGTCAAGTCAACCTCCTGGGCCTCCTGTGGTCCCAACTCAGAGTCCCATTGCACACCAAAAAAATGGCCAGCGCTAACACCATCGCCTTTTTCCAGAGATTTTTTCCGAGATTCTTGCGGCCCTATCCATGCAGACTAATATACCTAACAGACTGCACGCCAATCTTCAAACCGTTGGTGTGCAATGAGTCTTTAAAGAGTAGGCGTATGGAATCGACATAAGTATATTACGTTGCTACTATAAATAGGCTGAAGAAAACGCCTACAGACCCATTGTTTCTTTAGGACATAATGAAACGGCCGTGCCAAGTTTATCAAATACAACAGGCTATTTTACCACTTGGTCCGGGCCAGATTTAACTATGTCGATTCCCTTTAAGGTTAACCGGTGCAGGAGGCCTGCTTTCCCCAAGAATAGTTGACCATTAACTTGAAAAGACCATTCGAATCTGATTCGAAAGATTAGAAAGATTGATGAACAAGCGTCGATCATGGTTGTCTGCATTTGAAAATCTACCATTTGCGAACTAAATGTCGCTTTTTCAAGACCCTTTTCCTACGTATGGCTAAAAGGTAAACTTGTTACAAGATTCTCCCATTTCGCTCCCTGAATTGATTTGTCGCTACATTAAAATCCAAGCGTTTTTTGTCCGAAACTTTTGTATCCAATTTACTTTTGATAGCGTCCGAAAATTTGTTGCCTAAATTTTTGCCAAGCGAACTATTTGATTAATATTCTGCGAAAAGAAAAGTTGTTTTCAATTTTTAATAAAATGGCCTTTAAAAAAAGTCTACATCATCTCCGGTTTCGGTATAAGATCCTTTCATACTATTGGCCTACTTTCGTTCCTCCAATGCAATCTTCTGAATTTTATACAGTTTTTAAAGCTGTATTTACGATACCAAATGTGGGTCAATTTCCAGGAGGAAGGAGTATACTGTTCGATTCCTTATACTGTGTGAGTCAGAAAAAACTCACGCCGTTGGAAAGGCTACTGTTCCCTGAATGTCAAAAGCAATAATATATGTTAATATATGTTAATATTTTATTGAGTAGCCGACATGCTCATTCGACTTCAATTTTTTTGTTGGCTAAAATCGGCCACTCCTTTCTGATTTTGTAAGGTATTATCTCGAGAATGCCCCTTCGAAAGACCTGGAAAACCGGTCTAAAGTCAAGATCAAATTTATCTAATATTTCTGCCTTATTACAGCGATGACTTGATAACGATTTGGCACTCGTTATCTTCTTGAGAGAATGAAAAGTCATCCCCATTAATGTATAAAATTATTCAAGGGAATTCTATCCTCCCAAGAGGATGGTATGTGCTAGCACAAGTAATTGCCATTGCTGTCGGGCATTGAAACCGACGAAATTTGATCATCACTTTATTGACCGTTGTTGTTGAAGGAGCCTTTTCGAGAAAATCTCCCATAACTCTAGAAAGAAGAGGCCAATCTAAATCAAGTAGATTTTCGTATTTAATTGAATAAATCTGTTATCAAACAAGATATTTGCCGCTATTATTGCTTTGATATTCAGGGAGCAGTATTTTCTCAAACGTCATGCGTTTTTATTTACTGACCCGGTACTAATAAAAGAGAATATATACGTTCTAAGTTGTGATATTAAATTTAAAATAGATTTGTAGTGTGCTATTTATCGTGTTGAAATTATCGTATTTATATGTAAAGGTATTTTTTAATGCTTCCCCCCAACTACTTCGCGTACAATGACCAATGATTATGGCCTCTGCATATGCCTCTATTTGTTCCCTTGGAAACACACTATAGGCTAAAAGGAAAATAATGTAGAAGAGACTAGAGATGTTTTGACTCGAGTCTTACCATTGAACGAAAACACATGAAACTTATAAGAATTTCTGTAATCAGCTACATTACTTCGCACTTCAAACGCCACATATTTATACTCCATTCAATCTTAGCTGTGTACCGATGCCGGTTCCACATTTCTAGAAAAGCACAGAACTGTAAGACGAGACCGTAAATATCTGTCTAGTTGATTTTAGTATTCTGCCTACAGTGTGTTCCAAAAAACTTTTCCCTCTTTTGTGCGGCTGCTGTTGCGCAGGATATGCTTCAACTTAGAGTTTGAGACCCTAATTTGAGTCAATCTGTAAAGTGTTGCTTACTTATGGCATAGAAAAGACCAAATAAGTGGTTACTTCAAACAGCACTTCCTTTGTTCTCCAGCAATGTCAAAATCAAGTAAATTTTGGAAGAAAGGGTTCTAGCGTGTTGTGTTTAAATTTTTTCCATATTTAGAGAAGAGTTATTTACCCTTTTACAAATGTAGAAAAAAATTGACTGCAACGCTAGAACCCTTTCTAATTTACTTGATTTTGACATTGTTGGATAACAAAGGAACCCTTTCTAATACATACATACATACATACATACATACATTGCTTATGCTCAAATTATGCACCTCAATGGACCAACAGTATATTTAACGACTTCAACGTTAGATGTTCCGGTATCTCCTATGCCAATACCAGTAAGAGGCAGAACCTCTTTCGCAGTGACATCCCCCAAGTCTGTGACCCATTCGCTACCAAAGTTATTGTTCCAATCGCAATTACAACTTCTGGCGGGATTTCTGCAATTTTTCGCAATGCCGCATGCGCAGCCAGTGCCATTAGAAGGTCCTCCTCCCCAGAAGCTAAGCTTGCCACCATCGCGGCCGTTAAGCCATGATGCTCCAGATCCAACAAAGGCAACACCCAAGCAAGTAGCCTTTGTATACTGAACGCAACTACTTGATTGGTTGATGACAAACACAATAGTATCCATAGGCGTAGGGTAGACGAACTGAAACTTGTAGCCCCCAGGCTCATCCGGGTATCCCGTAACTGTCGTTTCAGCCTCATTGTTGTGATTGAAAACAGCGTAAGCACCTGAGTAGATTTTCTGGCATTTAACACTGATGGCAGCATGTTGAAGTGACGGCTGAATGAAGTACTTCTTTACTGTATCCCCATTCGCCTTCAAGGCTGCATCACATGATCCGTGAACATAGTCACTCGATGTTTGTAACAAGCCTTCAAAGAATAAACAGCTTGTTAGTCATAATGATAATAATTTCTGCGAAGCATCATTATCGCAGTCCTATTTTCGTGACATAGTACACGGAGCAATTGCTGTCCTGTTAATCCGTGTATCAAGAAAGATATTTTCTCTCCTTGTGATGATTTTCAAGTTCTAACGTCTATCAGTGTTGACCAACCAAACATCGCGCTGTCTGGTTCCCTGTGGTCATCTCTTATAACAGTTGATATCGTATTACATAAACACCTGAATCTGAAACCACAAAATTATCTTACGTCATCTTATGTCATCCGGTTCGGATAAAATGGCTACAATACAGCAGTTGCTCTGTGTTCTATGTCACGAAAACAGAACTTAGAATAAACCCAATTCACACAAGGTAGGCGCCCTTGGTTTACCTGTCTGTTTTCAACAATTCCAGGGGCAAATCTCATCTCAAAATAGTGTACGTGATTTGTGTGATTTTAAAATAACGAGATTTTTCCTGTAATTTGTGTGTGATTTTTTGGTAATTTTTGTGATTTTTGCAGCGCCCAGCGAAGCTGTCATATAGATCTGACATCCTCGTTTCCTGGGTTATTTGGATATCTTTGTAAACCTAGCCTGCGAGGGTGTAAAGTTTCGCGGAGGAGTTGTTTGTGATTGGATTAAATAACAAACACAGCAATGTGCATTTTTCATTCAAATGCAATCGGCCGATTCTAATTGCTTTCGATGTAAAGAATATTCAAATCTTAAACGACACTATGATGATTGTTTCGTTTTGATTGAACTCGGAGATAGCTTCTGCGTGCATCACTGCATGCCTGTTACGAGATTCGATTTTGTAATGGGAAGCTGGCTACCTGGCTGCTGGGCTAGAGTTTCAGGGCGAGAAGAATAATGGGATTTCACGCACTCTGGTAGGTATCACATCTGTCTTTATATCCTATTTCATTGCAAATATGAAAGGATGTCTTTTTGTTGTATCTGTTAAAAGAAGTGGTTCTGCAGCTGATCTGTTTCAGAGACAGGAAAGTGTCATGTAGGCCTAGCAGCACCCTAGGCCAGTATGTGCTCCTTCTTATTGCACAAATCATGAATAGGCATACACAGTACGCCAGGTGCCACAGGCAGCGGATGGATAAAGGAGCAGTGTTTGAAAATGAGACGGAGAATTACAAGGAATTCCGGTATTAGGCCAAATAACATCTACATTGTGTTTCAAGTTTGCATTTTGTTGTTTTACTCTTGGCAGGAGTGCAGTGAACCCTGGACCAACACCTACTACGAGCAACAGCCCTTCTGAAACTTCAGCCCTAGAGCTGCCAAAATTCATTACACGGGGAAACTTACACCAAGAGGATGCATCCGTCAGTGAAGAGTCACATGGAGACAGTGTGCATTTATGGCTTTAATGTCACTGGCTTATAACCAACAGTAATGGCTGCTCCAGGGTGGCAACCTGAAACTGTTGATGAAATTTTTGATGTTGGTGATTCACAGCTCTTGCATGCTTTGCAAAAGGATTGATCCCTGAAGCTCCAAATTTGTCAACTGAGCAGCTGCCACAGTGTGTTTTGCAAGATCAAACGAAGTTAACAATGACTTGCCCCTCGTGTCATTGCTCTTTGTGGCAACAAATTATCTATCTAAACCCATTGTGGTAAAATAAGAGCAATTGCTGCAAATGACTAATTCTCCTTCAAAAATAAATGCCAATGCTGATCTGTGGCCAAAGGAAAAGAACACATCACCGGGAGGCACCATTCAGGGCAGTGGGCCGTAAAGTCCACAGGAACTAGTGAACTATGAATATTAAATAACTGTTCCTGAAAAGTACAATTTAATCCTTGTATTGAGACCAACATTATATTGAGTTGTACTGAATGTTTTAATCATGCTAAGCTGTCTTTAAATTTGCAAACAGTTGTCGTTTTTATGTACGAAGTAAAACGAGTACATATAAGAGTGGTGTTGTGTCCCTCCCCTAACTAACTAACTAACTAACTAAGTAACCCAGTCAGGAACCAAGAACGCATTCCGCGAACCAGCTAAGAATGCCAAAAATTCAATCAGTTGCCAACTGCTGAATTGTTTCTGCGCCTCTACTACGCCATCACAGAAGTTCTACATATAGATCGCCTAGAAAGTCTTTTTTGGCACTGCGCCACGCAAAAAAACCATTATGTGCAATTCGACCACAAATGGCCTATTATATCGCATTGCCTTGGCCTCATAAATGATGCTTGGAATTTGCAGATGTTTGTCTGCTTTTTGATTACAAAGTACTTTGTAATCTAAGAAGCGACTTCGAAGTCAGTCAGTCCATCCGTCCATCCGTCCNCAAATTTGTATTAATGCCCCGCAGATACTGAGCAATTTGTATATGTGCCAGAAAATGTTTTATTTTTATTGTTTAATGTTGGAATTATATGAAACAAGGGGGATGCTTCAGATTCGATCCTCTGCGTCCATATCGGTGTCCGTTGAAATAGGCGGGGCGGGGTTGAAATACAGTACTTTGTGAAAAGCTTTTATGCAATGAAATTTACACCGGGATTTGGGCAAATTTTAGTTAACAGTTTGCTTGATTTTACACAACAGGCTCTAAATTAAAAGTCGACCCGCATTGAGGCAGCAGAAACTCTTCGATCGACCCGTATGTTTTGCCGACTCATAGCTTAGTAGCATGCAACACTTTCCCTTGTCTTAAAACTGAATGTTCTCGAAAGTTCTTCAGTTATTCAGACGTGAAAAACAAGTTGCTTGAATCGTGCCAAAGGCACTTCGAAAATGCCCAAGATATATCTGTGCATTTGGCTGGCATGTACTTTCCATTTTGGTCATTAATACAAATGATCCATTTCAGTCTCTTTAATCTCTTTCATCTAGGCACTGATTAATTGACTAATGTCAAAGATTATTGTTGCCAGATTTGCACAGTATCAACAAAATGACATAATCAAGGATCATTTGTGGCATGCACAGGCTCGAGGCTTCGATAAACAAATTTCGTGCCTTTGATCAGAGATTAATATGCTTGCTTGTTTCGTAAGGGACCTTGGCAGGCAAATGGGTGGAGAACGCAAGTATCCCGATAGTACAATCATAGCTTAGGACGGACTTTGTAATCATCCAAAAGGATCTTATGTTTGAAATCCAATACTGGACTCTTGCTCAGAAACCAAAACACTGAAGGACAGTATTCTAGCAACAGCCACTGCAAGAGGTAATGATATAACGCTGACAACGAAATCGGTAGGCCTCAATTAACAGTTCGATGGGGGTACAGTAATGCCTGGTTCGAAAGTTTATTCCCCAGTTGTTTTAATTGTTTTCAAAGTCGAGTTTTCCCGCGCAAAACCCACCTTTATGAGGGGCACATACCTGCCGGTGAATTGAGCTGCACTCACTTAACTTCGTTAACAGCTAGTTTATGATTTTTGTAGTTTCGTGTGTGATTTTGTGATTTTGTGTGTGGATTTTGTGTGATTTCAAGGAAGGTGTGCAAAAAAAAGTGATTTGCCTCTCGCAACAATTTTTGTAGACCTAATAGACCTTTTTACTTGCCAGAAAAGGGGCTTGGATCGAGCGTCCAAATCTGGTAAAGTTTGAGAAAGAAAACGAAAGCACGACCCCCGTTCTAAGTAGAAGCACTGCTAGCTGTGGCAAGAAGTTGCTTCGTATCTCAGAACACTTTTGAGAAGAGGGTTAATCAACGATATCTTTACTCAAATTGAGTTACGAATGTTACAGTTTATACATAGGCAAGTTGATTCGCCTTCTGGCCTTTTTCTCGTTGTTTTCGTTCATTGTTAGCTGATTTTGTTATGCAACAGTCTAGGCCCATATTTAATCAAAACACAGCGATCTCTCAGCAAATCTTTCCACCGTTCAAGCCTTCGCCTGATATGTTGTGCCCAAATTCTTTCGATAGGTGTATGCAAGTGTGTGTGCTTCCTCCTCTACGTCTTATAATTTTATCAATAATAATATCAAAATAAATTTTCTTTTAATTTGCACGACGGTTGAAAACAGCAAATTTCGAATCGCTAACTCGCAAAATGAAACCCTTGCATGCTCGAACTTTTTTTCTGCAACTGTTACACAGCAAAATCAGCTAACAATGAACGAAAACAACGAGAAACAAGGCCAGGGCCAGAAGGCAAATAAAACTTGCCTCAACCTCGTTCCCATGACCCAAAAAGAGGCTGTTGAAATCCAGCATTGACGGTAGACTTATTACATGTCGTAGTTTCGCTACTTGATGAACTGATATACGCTCCAACTACGACTCATGATCTAACTGGCAGTTGAGGCGGCCAGGCGCGACAAATTTTTGTCGCGCTCATATAGGCATGATCTAGCCAATCAGAGAGCAGCATTGGCAGTCCAGAGAAAGTCAAGGGCCAAATATGGGCGAATTGCAGTCAAATAACGCGCTCTTATTGGTTAATCAAGTTGTCATGACAACATTGCCGACAGACGCGTTGACTCTCGCAGCTTCGAGCAGATTTACCTCATCTAATTCGCCTCTAAACGGGAAGATTATTGCAGAAAATTTCAGGTATTTAAACTTTTTGCATCAAGGAAACATTCTTTTAAGTACTACTAACTAGTATTCCCATGTTCAAGTACTGGAACCTCTAATTTTGAAGCGTTTTTGCATCGGTATTTTCGATGAAATAGCTTAGGCCATATGAGGTGGTCGTCTCAACTGACAGTTAGATCATAAGACTACATTGACGGTAGGAAACTGGCCCTCGGAACCAGGTTGAACTTGCCTGTGTTCGTAACTCAATTTGAGTAAAGTTATAGTTGATTTATTCTCTGAAAAGTGTTCCGAGATCCGAAGCAACTTCATGCCACAGCTAGCAGTGTTTCTACTGAGAACGGGGGTCATGCTTTTGTTTTCCCTCACAAAATTTACCAGATTTGGACGCTCGATCCAAACCTCTTTTCTGGCAAGTAAAAAGGTCTATTGTGGCTGTCGAATGATATCACTGCGGTCACGAGATTAGCTCATGCGCAGTATGGAAAGTATGATTTCAATATCTTATCAGGCTAATTGTTGCATAGACCGATGATATGAGTCAAAGTTTTGCTCCATTGAATTGAATTGTAATTTATTGTTGCAGTCATATTCCGCTAAAACTTGTTTGAAACGGAATGGGTATTGTGGGGGTATGGTTAAGGAGAATGGGGCGAAAACAAGGACTCTTGTAATAAGTCTAATTGTTGCACAGCAAAGACAAAGACAAATATGCATGGTCAATTGACTTAATTAAAAGGCAATATGCCGACCAATTTGTCACGCAACAATAACTATTTCGGAGTTTCATGATTTTGGGACTTAAGAGGATTCTTACATGAAGCCATTGGCTGCAGGAGTTGCTATTGACTACAATCGTAAACATTTTTACAACAATTTTTGTGAATAAACCCAGTACGCAGTACACTCTGACTATTGTTATTGCTAGTTATGATTATAATTGCTGCTAAGCAGCATAATATCCTTGCTCCTTCGAATCGCATTAGATTCCGTTTGTCTGTCTGTTTGTCTGTTTTCAACAATTTTTGCAGACCCAATTGTGGCCGTTAAATGATACCATATCTTATTGTTTGTTGCATAGAAAAACAGCATTATATGCATGGTCAATTGACTTAATTAAAGGGCAACATACTAACCAATTTGCCTCGCAACAATAATTATTTTGGAGTTTCATAATTTTGGGAGTTTAGAGGACTCTTACATGAAGTAATTGCATGCACAAGTTGCTATTGACCACTGACCACAATCGCAGACATTTTGACAACAATGTTTGTGAGTAAACCCAGTACGCAGTACACTCTGACTATTGTTATTGCTAGTTATAGCATATGCCTAATGATACATATAGTTGACTAAAAATTGGAAAATATTAGGTCCTGCAGGGAACTGAACTTGAAAAGTGATTCCCAAAAAAGATTCCCGAAAGATTTATATATATATATGCGTATGCATAGCTCCGATAAAGGCTTAGCGATTTAGAGGCAACATCAAACATCACGACTACAGGAACCCCAAACAATGGATCAGCCTTGTTTGGGTTGAGTATTGACATTAAAGCACACCGACTTTTGAGCAAGATGATTCTTTCAGAGAGAAAAGACCAAAAATACTGGGAAAATGTACGACGTACTATTCATAACAGTATAATTTTCCCCAGGTGTGTCATTTAACGCGGCCTCGGAATTTCATAAAAGGTCATAGGAATTGTATGTATAATAATGTACGGATCCATCTACGTACCTGGAACATGGCAGTCACACCGGTATTTGTGCTCTCCACAGGTAGGGATACATTTGCATTTATCGCCACAGACACTGGATTGTTGTGTATCACATACCATCGCTGTCTCTACCTGAAAAATAAGTTGACAAGTTTCTTAGCAGTTTCTTAGACGGTCCCTTAATTGTTCGTTGTTTTTCATCATCGGAGATATCCAGTGCCTTCGT
Organism: Aurelia aurita; assembly: GCA_004194415.1. Lineage (NCBI taxonomy): Eukaryota > Metazoa > Cnidaria > Scyphozoa > Semaeostomeae > Ulmaridae > Aurelia > Aurelia aurita. The sequence continues at coordinate 74,114 of REGM01000025.1, read as the reverse complement.
GAACATTTCATGGCCAATCTTATAAAGCCATGCCTTTGTCTAGACATTAATCAAGTAATACAAAAGTATGCAATTTGACGTTAAACACCCATCTTTAGTAGATCTTTGAGTTTTGAACATACGTTGAAGCAACGTTTTTATTGCAGGTTTCATGCATTTTACAAATTTTTACCACCTGCAATGTTAGCAAAAGGTATGCTCATTCCCTATTTTAGGATTTTATTTGGAAAGTTCAGATTAAAGACAGATCCCTAATTCTGTAGCCTGCGTGCAGACTTTTTGGTTACTGGGGAGGAGAAGGAAGAAAGGAACTACAAAGTCTGCGCAACGCCGTGAATTTTCTTGTTTTCAAATTTTCAATGTGATTGCGCAAGCGAGATGCCCTTTGTTTTCTTTTGTTAGGATAGCCAATCAGTATCGAGTCCTCAAATCCCAGGACCCAATAGATTTAACGAAAGACAGTCTGTATTGTCTTTTTTACAAAGCGAGAAAAAGTTCATTGTCATCAAAGTACTCCGTAGTGGAACAAAATGGCGGATCGCGAAGGGAAGCAGCCCGGAAGCAGATAAGATTATCGTGTAAACATGTTAAAGATTGGGATGAATCGAAGTTTCAGAGTGGCCTAAATCATGTCCAACGCATTTTTAAGATCCATCGGATCCTTGATGAGCAGAAAATTGTGATGAAGAAATTTCTTCAAGGAAGCAACGTGTACTTCAGTGCACCGATTGGTTTTTTAGAAAGTCTCTCGTCTTTCAGAGTTTGCCTTTGATCCTTTGATTGCTGAATGTATGTTGGACAGACCACTTTTCACAAGCATTGTGCTGGTGATTTGCCCGTTACAAGCCATGATTGATCAAGTTAAATTCCTCCGTGATTCCATCGGCCTAAATGCAGC
>REGM01000025.1:58354-71859 GCA_004194415.1 Aurelia aurita | reverse complement strand
TCAAATTATGAAGTATTATATATCAAACGAATCAGCAAACAAAGGGCTTTAATTTGATACCGGAATTTCTGGAATTTGATGACGTCAGCATTTTTTGATTATGACGTCATTTTGGCCGCCATTTTGGACTAATTAGCAAATTTTTTTAATTTTGTCCAACTTTTCCAATTAAAAACACTCCAATGATGCATTTGTGATGGATTATCAACATATTGCCGCTTCTTTTTGTATATTTTTACATTGAACAAGTTTATAACATAAATTACGTCATCAGAATTGAATAATTTTTACCAAAATAACATTCAAAAATCGCTATTTACAATAAAATAACATTTTTCAGCAAGTATTCTGACAAACTAGACCAAAAACTGCATACATTTCCTGCAAAATCTTCTTTAAACTCAAATTTAAGTTGAGAACCTGATTTTCGTCAATTTTCAACTTTATGACGTCACTGTGACGTCATAGGGTGTGGCAACCACACCCAAATTGTGCTACATGTTACAAATTACTTGCTCTATAACTGTGCCAAGTTATATTGAATTCTGGTTAGTCTAAGGCTGTTTTCAGAGGGGGGGTGGAATCCACCCCCCCCCATAAATGGTAGCTTGAAAAAAGCCCATATGGATTAGGGTTAACTCCATTGACACAGGAACGCAGTACCTACTACCTGCACGAAACTATAAAATCAATGAAATGACAATGAGAACGACATTTATTTGTTACGTTTCTTCCAATATTGAGCAAACGCTCGTGTAGCAAAGTATAACTAATCGATTTATAAATTCCCAAATCACCACGGAAAAGTTTTGTCTTCACGTCGAGTCTTTACAAAATCTGATCGACATTTTTTTATCGTTTTCAGTGTTTTCGAGACTCATTAATTCCATTTCTGATGAGGAAAAGTAACATAAAATAAATTTCTTGATAGTTAAGCCTGGTTCGCATTGGGTCGTTGGAGTCGCTGGGTGGTTGGGACGAACGACCCAAAAGACCTAAAAGACTAATTGTGAATGGCAAAATCTCAGTTGTTTCATTTCATTTCATTTTACAATATTTATACAGGTTACAGATTTCAGTCATAACTAACCGCCTTACAAATTGACCTGTAAAAGAAAAGCCTAAATTGAAAAAGAAAATATCTATATATAACCTTATATATATAATATTTAGATGTGAACTTATACGATTGAGCACAACAAAGGTAAATAGAAAATTAAATTTATGTCTCAAATGAATTTTTTAAATGTAGCCAGGGAGGGTACCAATTTAGTTTTCCTGCTTAGTTCATTCCATAGTTTTGCTCCACGGTAAGAAAAAGCTTTTTGACCTCTACATGTTCTCAACAGAGGTATCTGCAAATTTGTTTCAGTAGAGCGAAGAATGTGGCAGGTATTACCACCTGAGATAAAATATTCTGGCACCCTTCCAATTTTTAAAAAGCAAATAAGGTGCTGGAAAGGTGACAAGTGCAACTGCAGGCTTTGCAAAGTGTATATACCACAGCTTGGGTTCCTAACAGGATAGACGATTATGTTTTTATCCTCGTGAAATGAGCCTTGAAATATTTTAATTTATTTTTTCTGTAATATTGTATATATTGTATTTTAGAGTAGGCTTAAATTAGCTGTAAATTTAGCTATGATTAATTCTCGCCTACTGTATAAATAAATTAATGATGATGATGATGATGATGATGAAGATTGCGATCACTACCCTCTGAGCATTTAGTAAAAAGTTCTCATAAATATTGAGGAGCAAGTGAATTCAGTGACTTATAGGTCAGCGATGCTGTTTCTTTTCTGGTGAGATCTTTAATTGACGACCAGCCAAGATTTTGGAGCAGAGGGATAGCAGAAGCATTATAATGACTATTCGTAGTTATTCTGGCAGCTCTATTCTGGATCTGTTGGAGAGAATTAAGTTGGGTTTCACTACAACAACTCCAAACCGAGCAGCAATAACTGAAACGTGGCTCAACAGTTCCTCTATACTTTCTGCAGATCACTTCCCGGGAGAAATTTCTTGTCACGCTTAATAATATCGAGAGCTCGTAGTACCTTTGCCATAACTTGTTCAATATGGCAATCCCATTGCAGTTTGTCGTCAACTTGAACTCCTAGATACTTAGTATCGGTTATCATGTTGATTGTTTGATCGCCTATTTTAAAACTGGGCCTAGCTTCAGCCTGTTTTTCGATCTTTTTACTATTTGGTCTGAAACCTAGTATCAAAGACTGTGTTTTTACCACGTTCAGAGATTATTTATTTCCATGAAGCCAGTTCTGTAAATTCACAAGATCCCGGTTTAAATCATCCTGAAGTTCAGAAAGCATTTTTAAGAATGCGAAGTCGCAGTATCGTCGGCGTATATAGTCACGTTTCCTTTTTTATGCAAAATGGTAGATCATTTATGTAGATTAGGAACAGAAGTGGACCAAGACAGAAGCCCTGGTGCACACCACAACTTTTATCGCTGACATTTGAGGAGTTGCAATTGACCTTGCAGAACTGCTTTCGCTCCTGCAAGTAAGAAGTGGACCAATCAAGCTCTAGTCCACTTATTCCGAATTTTTCTAACTTCTTCAGTAGAATATCATGACTTACTATATCAAACACCTTATTTTGGTTGATGAAAATCTCAACTACTCCAGCGATTTCAACGACCTAGTGTGAACCAGGCTTAAAGCTGGTCCGGGGCAAGGCGGTAAATATAGCCTATTGCATTTTATACTATTGGCACGTTCCGTCTCATTGTGCAGCTGAAGAAACAATGCGTGTGTAGGCGTTGTCTTTAGCCTATTTACAGCGGCTACTCAATAAACATATATAGATTCCCTTTCAATTCAGTCACAAATAAGTCACCTGTTATTTAGAAACTCACAAGCAATGATCTAAGCATGTAAAAGTGGCTCAAGCCGGGCTCAAGCCGAGCTCAAGCCATTTGTTCCCAATTCTAGCCTTTCATATATCAGTATTCCTGTTGACAGAGATCAGTTACCCTTACCAAAATATATGGTTCGGCGCTAATCAAGGTCGATTGTCTTTGTACTATTATTTCTCAACCTCACCACCAGGGCCTTTCGTCATATTGGGAGGGAGATGAAAACTCCGTCCCAATATGACAAAAGGCCCTGTGGACGAGGTGGATTATTTTTAGCGCTCATAGACCACGGAATAAACTTGGAGCAAGTCTACGATTATACAGCTCGCCAAAAGTCAAAGGTTTTTTACTCATCCGATAGAATCTAAGCATTTCTTGTTGGTAATCTTTACTTCGGCTACAACATTCCCCCCAAGACAATTTTCATTTCATTTTCATTTCATTTTAACTTTTTTATCCATGGTAACCACTCAATATTTAAATACTGTTTTACAGGGAGCCATGCTAAAATAATAATTTGATAATAACTAAATATATAATATAGACCTATTTACAATATCGATTAAAAAAGAAAGAAAAACACGTTGATTCATAATTGGGCTTTAAACTTACTTCGAAAATTGTAGAGGGAGGATGACGCTTTGACACCACTATCTAGGGCATTCCAGAGCTTGGCCCCTCTGTAGGCAAAGGATTTCTGACCAGTTGAAGTTTTCAGTAGAGGTACCCTAAGGCTTGTTTTCGAGTTCCTCAGCTGACGGTCAGTAGCTTCAGATACCTTTTGAAAGATCCTTCCCAAGTAATCAGGGGAAAGGGCATTCTGAGATTTATATACCATCTTACAAGTCTCAAAATCGATCAGTTCTCTAATAGTGAGCCAGCCGAGATTCTGTTTGAACACCTTTTTTACAAAAATAAATTAATTCTGCATTCAGGGCATTCAACAATAGTTAGAAACTCATAGAAACGTTTGTGGGGCAAACGTCCTCAGATTTAAGTGCATACGCCCATTATTTATAAATAATTTGGCCTTGAGGGTTTAAATTTGGCCCAATTCTTATAGTAAAAGCAGATTGTATAGGTTTCTCGTAGAGTTTCTTAATTTCACATAAAATTGAATTTCACAACTTATCATAATTCATTGAGGAGCGTTAATCATAAACAAAAACTATACTTTTTGTATGATCAGGCTCACATTTTCACTTTTTTGTACAAGGAACCTCTTATCTCAGGCTGGTATTATTTGGGTAAGTATAATATTTGTTTAAAAGCACTTTGCAACTCGTAACCAAAAACTGACAAGTTTCTTAACTTCGAATTGATCTGTGATTGCTTCCAGTAGGGTTTCTCAAATTTCTGGAAGAAGCTAAGTCAGTTTCTTATGAGCAGCTTCTTATAAACAATGAGTGTACTTACAACGATTTTCTTTGCAATGGTATTATCTTCATGCTCAGCCAAGGATATCTTTTTCATTAACCAACATTTCTTAGTTGATGCATGGTACTTCTTATACGCACATTGGTCATTGCTAAAACATTTCTGAGAGCAAGCAAGATCGCTGGCTGCTGAAAAGTACTTCAATACAACAGTTTGTGAAGAAATCCCAGCTGCATCACTGTCAAAATCAACGTCTTCGTAAAACCCTTTCCTTGAATTCAAAGGGCAGATTTCGTTTGTAGCGACAGTGATAATCAAAGTTGATAAAAAACTTGCACAAATAAAGTTAAGAAGTTCTCTCATCCTGTTTTGTTTGTAATCTTAGTAATTTCGATCTGAACTCTGAATCTGTTATTACTTTAGTGTGACTTTTGAATCAGTTATACTCAGTATAACCTTTACGGGTACTCTGGCTAAATATTTTATGATTTAAATTTAAACGCTAAAATATGATTGGAGAACTATATTCAATACCTATAACAATCATTCAAACATTAATGACATTCACTTGTAATACCTACACTTTCTTGCACCAATGAACTTGTTGGGTGATTCATGCTATTTTGCTATAACCAAGCGTTGTACTTGTGGCGTGATTCGTGCTATTTTTCCTGTATAACACGGGCGCCTACCTTGTATGAATTAGTTTTATTCACAGTGCTGTTTCGTGACATAGTACGCGGAACAATTGCTGTCCTGTTAATACAGTGCTATTCAAAAATCGCGCTGTCTGGTTCCCTGTGGTCATCTCTTATAGCAGTTGATATCGTATTACATCAATTCGTGAATTTGAAACCATAAATATATTCTTACGTCATCTTAGGTCGTCTGGTTCGGATTACAGGACAACATGGCAGCAATAGACGATTGCGGAAAAGATGGCGTCAGGGGGCATTTGACCAAGATGCATTGCGTTCTATAATGGAATCAACAGTGGTTCTATAGAAATTCGATCATCAAACGCAATACATCTTGGTCAAATGCCTCCTGACGCCATCTTTTCCGTAATCATCTATTGCTCTGTGTACTATGTCCCGAAAACAGGACTGCGAATAAACCCAATTCATACAAGGTAGGTGCCTTTACGTAGAAGTGGTAAAGGGGGGCTAAAGGTGTGAAATTGCAACTGGGGTTTACTTGTAATCTTGCAATTGGACTACGATTTTATGTAAGACACGCATTTTCATAAGAAACATAGGTCCAAGGGCTGGTAATAGACTCAATAAAGAGTCCCAGTTATCGCATTTTTTACACTTTTAATTGAATTGAATTGTAATTGAATTGTTACTAAAAAAAACCGACATTTTACGCTCCTCCGCAGTGGCATATTTCGTGCTGTAAAAAGGGAATGAAGTGAAACATTTGACGAGTGGAGTACGTCTAGTGCTGGTAGCAAGTTTCTCAAATTTTAGAGCATTCTTGCTTAGCGATTAAAAAGCGTTAACGGCGTTAATTTGAAAGTTGAAATCAAAAGGTTTGTTTCCATTATTGAGATTTTATTCGCGCTGACTGGCATCAAGGTTCTTGCTTTAATTTGGAAGAGGCCTTTCCTATAAAGGTTAAAAATGAACCAAATGAATGGAAAAGTTTAGAAACTTGCTTCATTAACCATAGAGCTAATTATTTTCTTAAGCGGGGATTTTTTAGTTGTAGCGCGCTTGACTACCAATCCGAAGGTTGGTGGTTCGAGTCCCCGTTCTGTCAACCCTGCTACGTAGAGCAAGGGCGCCTACCTTGTATGAATTGGGTTTATTTTAAGTTCTGTTTTCGTGACATAGTGCTCAGAGCAATTGCTGTATTGTGGTCGTTTTATCCGAACCGGAAGACGTAAGATGACGTAAGATAATTTTGTGGTTTCCGATTCAAGGCCTTTCGTCATATTGGGAGGGAGATGAAAACTCCGTCCCAATATGACAAAAGGCCCTGTGGACGAGGTGGATTATTTTTAGCGCTCATAGACCACGGAATAAACTTGGAGCAAGTCTACGATTATACAGCTCGCCAAAAGTCAAAGGTTTTTTACTCATCCGATAGAATCTAAGCATTTCTTGTTGGTAATCTTTACTTCGGCTACAACATTCCCCCCAAGACAATTTTCATTTCATTTTCATTTCATTTTAACTTTTTTATCCATGGTAATCCACTCAATATTTAATTACTGTTTTATAGGGAGCCATGCTAAAATAATAATTTGATAATAACTAAATATATAATATAGACCTATTTACAATATCGATTAAAAAAGAAAGAAAAACACGTTGATTTATAATTGGGCTTTAAACTTACTTCGAAAAGTGTAGAGGGAGGATGACGCTTTGACACCACTATCTAGGGCATTCCAGAGCTTGGCCCCTCTGTAGGCAAAGGATTTCTGACCAGTTGAAGTTTTCAGTAGAGGTACCCTAAGGCTTGTTTTCGAGTTCCTCAGCTGACGGTCAGTAGCTTCAGATACCTTTTGAAAGATCCTTCCCAAGTAATCAGGGGAAAGGGCATTCTGAGATTTATATACCATCTTACAAGTCTCAAAATCGATCAGTTCTCTAATAGTGAGCCAGCCGAGATTCTGTTTGAACACCTTTTTTACAAAAATAAATTAATTCTGCATTCAGGGCATTCAACAATAGTTAGAAACTCATAGAAACGTTTGTGGGGCAAACGTCCTCAGATTTAAGTGCATACGCCCATTATTTATAAATAATTTGGCCTTGAGGGTTTAAATTTGGCCCAATTCTTATAGTAAAAGCAGATTGTAAAGGTTTCTCGTAGAGTTTCTTAATTTCACATAAAATTGAATTTCACAACTTATCATAATTCATTGAGGAGCGCTAATCATAAACAAAAACTATACTTTTTGTATGATCAGGCTCACATTTTCACTTTTTTGTACAAGGAACCTCTTATCTCAGGCTGGTATTATTTGGGTAAGTATAATATTTGTTTAACCCTATTCTAACCGGGTAAATTTTCATTGATTTTCTACCGGGGGGGGCCTTTTTCGCCCCCCCTAATTATCTCTGCAACTATAACAGCTATGATAATGAGACTTGCACTGTATTATAATTGAACAAAGGAGGATCCAAAATTAGCATTAATTAGCTTGTAGTCACGTGATTGGTTGCTAGGCAACCAAAAACAACGCATATTTTGACAAAACCGAGCTATTAGCATGTAAAGGTCTATTTTTACTAAATAACTGGGTGAAATCACCATAAAACTATCGAAATACCTGCTTGATATACTTACTTTGCAGTTTCATGTAGTTTTATATCAATATTTTTGATTTCTAATTAATTAACTAATTAATTATGGACAATAAGATTCAATGCAAAATTGTTAGCGCAATAATGATGCTTAAACACCATCAATTTCTCATTTACTTGGTAAAATCAGACGTCTTCATCAATATTTGAAATCATTTCATGATTTTTCATGCAAAAATTACTAATTAATTAGAAATATGACGTCATAAAGATTGATGACGTCATACAACTTAAAAATTGCTAATGTCAGCAAATATAGATAAATTATATATCAAATGAAAGTACTCATCGAGACGAATCGAATGGCATATATATATTGATGAGATTTGATAAGGATTAAAGAAATTAGAGCCGTTTTAGTGATTTTATTTGTGACCTGTCTCCAAATAAGTGCATCTGGTGGTCACGTGGTTAAACAATAGGCATTGAAATTTTAATGTTTTGGTTGCCAATTGAATTTTAATAAAAGTCAAGAAGTTTCAGCGTCATAGCTATCATCTTTTAAGAGCTATTAAAATAAGTTTGGTAGGGGGGGGGGCCAAAAATGCCCCCGGTTAGAATAGGGTTAAAAGCACTTTGCAACTCGTAACCAAAAACTGACAAGTTTCTTAACTTCGATTTGATCTGTGATTGCTTCCAGTAGAGTTTCTCAAGTTTCTGGAAGAAGCTAAGTCAGTTTCTTATGAGCGGTTTCTGATAAACAATTAGTGTACTTACAACGATTTTCTTTGCAATGGTATTATCTTCATGCTCAGCCAAGGATATCTTTTTCATTAACCAACATTTCTTAGTTGATGCATGGTACTTCTTATACGCACATTGGTCATTGCTAAAACATTTCTGAGAGCAAGCAAGATCGCTGGCTGCTGAAAAGTACTTCAATACAACAGTTTGTGAAGAAATCCCGGCTGCATCACTGTCAAAATCAACGTCTTCGTAAAACCCTTTCCTTGAATTCAAAGAGCAGATTTCGTTTGTAGCGACAGTGATAATCAAAGTTGATAAAAAACTTGCACAAATAAAGTTAAGAAGTTCTCTCATCCTGATTTGTTTGTAATCTTAGTAATTTCGATCTGAACTCTGAATCTGTTATTACTTTAGTGTGACTTTTGAATCAGTTATACTCAGTATAACCTTTACGGGTACTCTGGCTAAATATTTTATGATTTAAATTTAAACGCTAAAATATGATTGGAGAACTATATTCAATACCTATAACAATCATTCAAACATTAATGACATTCACTTGTAATACCTACACTTTCTTGCACCAATGAACTTGTTGGGTGATTCATGCTATTTTGCTATAACCAAGCGTTGCACTTGCGGCGTGATTCATGCTATTTTTCCTGAAAAGAACACGGGCGCCTACCTTGTATGAATTGGTTTTATTCACGGTACTGTTTTGTGACATAGTACGCGGAACAATTGCTGTCCTGTATGGTGCTATTCAAAAATCGCGCTGTCTGGTTCCCTGTGGTCATCTCTTATAGCAGTTGATATCGTATTACATCAATTCGTGAATTTGAAACCATACAAATATTCTTACTTCATCTTACGTCGTCTGGTTCGGATTACAGGACAACAGGGCAGCAATAGACGATTGCGGAAAAGATGGCGTCGCGGGGCATTTGACCAAGATGCATTGCGTTCTATAATGGAATCAACAGTGGTTCTATAGAAATTCGATCATCAAACGCAATGCATCTTGGTCAAATGCCCCCTGACGCCATCTTTTCCGTAATCGTCTATTGCTCAGTGTTCTATGTCCTGAAAAAACAAGACTGCGAATAAACCCAATTCATACAAGGTAGGTGCCTTTACGTAGAAGTGGTAAAGGGAAGCTAAAGGTGTGAAATTGCAACTGGGGTTTACTTGCAACCTCGCAATTGGACTGCGATTTTATTTAAGACACGCATTTTTATAAGAAACATAGGTCCAGGGCTGGTAATAGACTCAATAAAGAGTCCCAGTTATCGCATTTTTTACACTTTTAATTGAATTGAATTGTAATTGAATTGTTACTAAAACAAACCAAGATTTGATGCTCCTCCGCAGTGGCGTATTTCGTGCTGTAAAAAGGGAATGAAGTGAAACATTTGACGAGTGGAGTACGTCTAGTGCAGGTAGCAAGTTTCTCAAATTTGAGAGCATTCTTGCTTAGCGATTAAAAAGCGTTAACGAGGTTAATTTGGAAGTTGAAATCAAAAGGTTTGTTTCCATTATTGAGATTTTATTCGCGCTGACTGGCTTCAAGGTTCTTGCTTTAATTTGGGAGAGGCCTTTCCTATAAAGGTTAAAAATGAACCAAATGAATGGAAAAGTTTAGAAACTTGCTTTATTAACCATAGAGCCAATTATTTTCTTAAGCGGGGATGGTTTAGTTGTAGCGCGCTTGACTACCAATTCGAAGGTGTTTAGGTGTTTATGTAATGCGAGATCAATGTAAAGTTCAAGAAAAAATTTGACTTTAAAGAGGTTACCCTGGGAGAGATTTTTCTACAGCTAACTAAGCTTGATCCAAGAAAAGCAGCCCCTTAATTTCCCCTCTGTGTTGTTCCCTCAAGTCTCGCAGAAAAGACACATAACACATAAAATGTTTTGTTTGCACAAAGCCTTATCATAAAATCAACGAGCCTACAATACATACGACTACAAGTCAAATACCTACTTTTACATACTGGTATGTGGGTTTTAGGAAATGCGACAGTGGCTGGACTGAAGGCAAAATGTGGAGGGTGGCTGATACTTATTCCGATCGTGTTCTTTCATACTTAATGAAAGGCCATACTTAATGGCAAAAACACTCGCTCTGAACGAATTCTTCCATACTTAATGAAAGGCCATACTTAATGGCAAAAACACTCGCTCTGAACGAATTCTTCCATACTTAATGAAAGGCCATACTTAATGGCAAAAACACTCGCTCTGAACGAATTCTTCCATACTTAATGAAAGGCCATACTTAATGGCAAAAACACTCGCTCTGAACGAATTCTTCCATACTTAATGAAAGGCCATACTTAATGGCAAAAACACTCGCTCTGAACGAATTCTTCCATACTTAATGAAAGGCCATACTTAATGGCAAAAACACTCGCTCTGAACGAATTCTTCCATACTTAATGNAACTGGAAAGGACTAGACTGCAACTGTCGCCTTTGTAAAATATTTATTGCAGATTTGGGTTATTTATAGTTATTAAGATTTAGTTTTGTGTATGATATTATGTAAATAGGTAAATAGTTGGCTTTAATTAGCTTAGTTAGCTATGTTTTTCGTACCTGCCAAATGTAAATAGATTAGTCATTTATTATTATTATATTATTATTATTATATTATAACTGTTGTAAGAGATGATCACAGGGAACCAGACAGCGCGATTTTTGGTTGATCAATACTAATAGACGTTAGGATTTGAAAATCACTGTAAGGAAAGAAAATATTTTTCTTATGTTATGCATAGATCAACAGGACAGCAATTGCTCTGTGTACTATGTCACGAAAACAGGACTGTGAATAAACTCAATTCATAAAAGGTAGGCGCCCTTGCGTAGAGTGAAGAAAGTCGCCAACTCTCGGTAATTCCAGGCTAAAGGTTTGGTCACATCGAGAAGAAGGACCAGGACATTGCTTCGATAATCTTAGCTTCACAGTGTTTTAAAACTACCCTCGGATGCTAGGTAGGAATAGAAAGAAAAATTATTTCCTCGTGTTTAATGTTGGAGCTGCGCAGTGGACACTGTTCTTGTGGTCCCCGCTCCCTCTGAGCTGTCATTTAGAGCTGCTACCCAGACCCACCCACCAAGATGGTGCCACACCCACATATAACCCAACGGCCAAGCAAAGGGAAAATCTTTCCTTCTGGGTGGTTCTGGCACACAGGGTATTAGATCATAAAAGAGTATTGTGTATTGCAAAACTTTCCTGAAAACTTCTTTTATCTAAGTTTGAATGAAAAGGGGCATACAGTAGCCGATAGTAGCACCTTTTTTGCACGCTAAATGATGGTTAATCTACCGTGCCTCATAAGGGCCAAATTTTTGCCTATGCAAAATTTCTGTTGCATCTCCTTGCTTGCGTATAAAATAAAATGCTTGCGTAAAAGATGAGATTATCGCGCGATAAATCACAATTGATCGTCGCTCGATAAATTTCATATTATCGCGCTATAAAATCCTAATTATAGAATGAGTAGAAATGACTGGGAACCAAAAACATTGTGTATTCAAACCCTGTTATGGCAATTTCTCTTCAAGACTCGCCGATTTCTCAGGTCCAGAATTCAGACATGTCTCCATATTTTTTCATTTCATTCATATCATATTCATTTTTAATTTTTAATTTCTTGGGCATGGTACCCCCTCAGTTAAAGTAAAACTGATTTACAGGGGGCCATGGAATAAATATACAATTTCAAATCTTTATATATAAGGCAGGTATCCAATTATCCAATTAGTCTTTCTTCTTTTGTCCTCAATTGTAATTTCAACAATACTTATTGTAAAATAACAATATCTCATTGTAACCAGACAATGACCGAACAATAAGCCTATTCGATGTTTGACCGAGAATTTGCATACATGAAGTACTTCCTTGAACAACAAAATGGATGCCAATACTGAGGTTAATTGGATAATTGGATACGTGCCTTGCCCTTATATAAATAGATTTTAAAAAATAACAATACCTGTTCTTTGTATTCCATTGTAAATTTTTACCAAAATAATAAGAATACGGTAGTCAAAGCAGAAAGGCTGTCAAAGAAAGCTGTAAGAAATTTGCCTATGCGTCGATATTTCATAAACAGCTCCACAAACTGAGTTCTGACTTGTAAATTCCTTCCCATTCTTTTAAAGTGAACGTTCCTTTTTGAAATTTGACTTCCTATCCTCGAAAGTTCTGATCAGCTTCCATTGCAACTTGCCACGCTATGCTATGTTCAGTATGTAATGGCTTCATTCACCCCAAACATTAATTGATACAGTCACGTGGCATATCCTGTGATGAATCGTCAACATTTCGATCTCAATGCTAATACAATCTTGACTATTTTGATCTCAATGCTAACACAGTAAATTCAAAACTTTTTCCGATCAGATATATTTCAGAAATATGTCTGCCAATACTCAATGATCCTCAATGAACTCAATAAATTCTAAACTTTTTCCTACGTGACAAATCTGACAAATATTTCCTCCTATAGAATCTGTAACATTTTGCTTCTCAATGCACTCAATAAATTCAAAACTTTTTCCGACCCGACACAATTTTATGCTACGTAACTTTATTATCAAGTTCTTGGGAGAGCATGTAGCTTTTGACCAGCTTCTTTGCAGATTGACCTTACTTGCTGTTTACAGCATATGTTTTTGTCCAGAAAACTAAGGCCACTACGGAAAGAAAGGCCGCTAAAGCCATTACAGCAAATATATTCCCATTAACTGTATACTGCGAAGCTTCTGGTGTTGTCAAATGCCCCGGGTCGGGGAAAGTTTACTGCCATATGCCCGGGGGCAGGCAATGTCTTTTGAGCAAATACCTGGGGGTGTTCCGGGGGGGGGGATCATCAGGTTAGGAATTCAACGAGACATAAAAGAATTATAGTAACTATCACACGCACAACAAGGACCGTAACTAAATTTTTCAAGTAACTTTGTCAACAAGATCAACAAAGGCAACTAAAATATCGAAAAAAAGAGGTCGACTAACGTAAATAAGGCCACTAAAGCATCTAAGGCCACTAAAGGCAACTAAGGCTATTAAAGGCAACTAACAACACTAAGGTCACTACAGGAGATAAGGCCACTAAAGGCAAGTAAGGCCACTAAGGCATAAATAAGGGCACTATGCCAACTGAGGCCACCGAGAAAACTATGCCCAACAAGGCCACTACGGAAACTAAGGCCACTAAGGCAACTAAA
>REGM01000025.1:28693-54558 GCA_004194415.1 Aurelia aurita | reverse complement strand
TAAACCAACGTTCAGCATATACATATGACTTCTGAGTCCCTTTCTTTTTATAAATGTTTCTTTTCTTTTATATAGGATATTAAAGTTGACTTATATTAGCAATGTATTAGGTTAGTTTGTTTCTAAGCAGGGCACATTGTAAATCAGTTATCTAAATTTTACTGAATGTATTTAACCCTGTTAAATAAATCAAAATGAAATGAAATGAGATTTAGTGGAGCTTTCGTCATTGCAGGAAAAGTTTGCCGTCGAACCAAAAAAGCTTCCCCTCAGGCTGACTTCTAAGAGACTACATACATTGGCACTTGTGTTCAAGATTAACTATATCTATTTTAAATACGTTCTGATAGGACACATTTGAAGTTTTACAGTTTGTAATGCTAGTTGTAATACAATAAAAAACCCCGCAGTGAACTTTCTCACATGCATTTCATCTGTTTTTTTATCTCTATATCTTTCTAAAAACCCCCGGACCCCATCATTACTTACCTCCCCATTTCGCGGCGGCTGGCGCCGTCGCTGGTCTGAGGTGGCACTGTTCATCGTACTCCCATTGAGCTTAAAATAGCCTTGTCACCCAGGTTTTCATAAACAGACCCTTTTGTAGAGGTCTCCAGCTGAAAAAGAAACTCATTTGGGAGGTAGTTTTCGTAACTTGATCAATCAAATATCTCCATTGGGTCTTCCTTGGGTAGAGGTTCTGAAAAAATTCACTTTAGGGGCCTGTCATAAAGTATCTACTACAGGGGGCGGAGGATATTTGATTTTTTCACAAATAATATTTATAGCCCCTACTGAAAATGAGGAGAAAATTCCATGGCCCATTGTGAAGAGACAAACATTTTTCGTTGCCCATTTCAATCTTTTTTGGTCCATTTCTTTGAGTTTGCTGGTAGCAGGAGATGTTCTACTCTTTTCATTTTGTTTGCATATTTTGATCACAACATTAAAATTGTTCCCATAGATATCTTTAACCATTACCTTCTGCTTACTTATGCTGAACTTTTGTGTCTGCATCTACATAAAGTGAACTCTGATGTAGGTTGTGGCAATGCCAATCTCGTCCTCAGGGCCTTTTGTCATATTTGGACGGAGAATATGACAAAAGGCCCTGGGGACGAGGTAGTGGCGATGCATCCACTTTTCGTCCTCATGAGATACTCTCATTGTTGCCCCACATGTTAAATTTGATGATGTAGCAACAAAGAAAACACGAATTTCTGAAAAACGGCTTGCAAGGGAAACTTTCAGTAAGGTTTTATCCTTGATGCACTGTCAGCACTCCATAAAAACCAATTTTTTAATAAGAATACTGAACAAACATTTGCAAAGAAGCTGTTGGCGAGGATGGAAGGGTTAAAGAAGCATAGATCAGTTGTGCATATGGAGGTGCAGAAAGAAATAAGGCATCAGAAAAAGGGAAAATTTCAAGCAGGCTGCACTGTTTTCATGCTTTGAGAGAAGTGGAAAAAACTGCAAAGTTCAACCAGTGATGAAAATAAATTCATCTTTCTCTTTTGTCTATGATTGAAAAGTTTTTGTTTCTGTGACTTTTGAATTTGCTCTTGGAGAGACATTCTATAGTATCTTGTATATCTTAACCCTATCTGACCTGGGGGGCGGATTCCGCCCCCCTAGTATATTTTTGTTTCCGCTAGCTATGATCGATATATGTAGAAGGCTGCTGAGATTTAGTAAGTTTAACTTTGTATTGAAATTGTAACAATTTTGACATTCTATATTTAGCATTGTCTCCACGGTTACCAAGTTGTCATCTGGCATTCTGTGAAAATTAACTTTATATCTCTCTTATTCTTTTTTAATTGGTCCAATTAAGCTCAAATCTTTGATTTACATATATTTTGATCTATATTTTTCATTTTTGTATGAAAAGTTAAGTTTAATGAACTTTTAACATGCTTTCATTTTTATGACGTCATTCAACATCATAATGATTATTATGCTCTAGCAACAACAACAACGGCGCTAATTGAATTAAAATTTCAAATAATCATTGTTTATATGATGAATAACATTTGTGCCAAGTTAGGTGGTCATATCTGATATAGCAACTGAAATAAAGAGGGGGGGGCGGAATCCGCCCCCCCAGGCATTGAGTTTTTCAAAACACCCAGGTCAGATAGGGTTAAGAAATATTTTTTAACAAGCAGCTAGAATTTTGGTGGCCCCTGCCTATGTCCTCCGCCCCCGGTAGCAGATACTTTATGACAGGTCTCTCAAGGAATAGCAGCTATGATATTCCACTACCACACTGCCAAAACGATTAAGAGTTCAAACTGACGCCCATGGTCAGGTGAGGAATACAATGAGCATTTTATGACTTGATCTATGAAATATAGCTTTTGAATTATGTATATTAATCTATAGCGTCGATAGCATTTAAATTTTTTATATTAGGTGTTGTGAATTAGCGACGGCGGGGGGAGGGTTTTCCATAGCAAAGGTACCTGTACCCTGGCTACCAGGCTCTAAGAGAAAATGAGATCTCACTTTTTTTAGAATCTGGTACCCAGGGTAAGGTACTTAGGGATGTGCCGCCATCAAGGTTATACTTTGCAATATATTTTTGGCAGTGTTTGTTTTGCAAAGGGCAAAGTTTGGCAATTTGTGTCTAGAAAGCATCAAATTTTGGTGACTTTGGTCTAGAAAAGGCTAAATTGTGACGATGTTGATCGAGAAAACGCTAAATGTTGGCACTTTTGGTCTAGAAATTAGTCTAGGCAAGGGTATCATTGCCATAATAGGGTTTAAATACCCCTTCCCAAGTATTTGGTTCCCAGGTATTTGTAATCATTCTTGTTTGTTTGCCTTCAATGAGAGCAGCTGAACAGGTAACTATAGAAAGAAAGTTAATAGTGATCTCATCTCAATTGGAAAATAATCGCGCTATAATTTAGCAATTTATCGCGCGAGAATTCGTAATTTATCGCACGATGATTCGTAATTTATCACACGATAATTTGGAATTTATCACGCAATAATCCCATCTTTTACGCAAGCATTTCATTTTTTACGCAAGCAGGGAGATATTTTCTCATATATTTCATATTTTATTTCCATATTTTTCGTATATAATTATTTTATACAGATACGACAAAACTTTGCACAGACAAAAAGTTGGCCCTTGTGAGGCACCAGATCAAAACAAGAGCAGATTTCGTAACAATAGCACCAGCTGCTCCCGATCGACCCCCCCTTCAAAGCTATTAGCGCTTAAAAACAAAGGGAATTCTCTCAAGCAACAAGTAACAACAAACGAAGCTACAAAAATTCACCCCTTAAACCACTTTGGCAAACCATCGGGTCGCGTTGTGCAAAGGGAAGAGGGGTTTTTGTGAAATCACAAACAGATATCAAAAGAAGGAGGATCACTCATTCATTTTTCATTTCATTTCATTTTATATTATTTAGCCACGGTAGCCCCTTCAGTTTTGTGGAGACTGCTTTACAGGGGGCCGTGCAAAAAGACTACAAAGTAAAAGCCTAATTTACAAATGTTGCTAAATTAAGTTAAATAGCAATAAAATAACTAAAAATGTCCATAAAAAAATTAAACGAAACGAAATCAAATGAAAATGAGATCCAACCCTCGGCAATGACTCGTTTAACCTTTTTTAAGGTGGGAAGAGAGGGTGCATGTTTGACATCCAATTTCAGATAGATATGTTTAGATAGACTAGCTAAACATAGATCCAAACATAGATCTATAAGACTAGATCTAAACATCTGTCTCGCGGATTTTATCTATCTAATTTAGATTCTAAGTACCAAGTGTTTTATTTATGGCCTAGCCTATACATAGGAGAATTATCAGGTCTACTGATTAGCTTCTGAATTCTATAAATAACATCCGCTAGACAGATGTTTAGATCAATTTTTCTTCTTACGAAATATGTTGGTGACCTCACTTAAAAACCCCTCTTCGCTTGTATAAAGCCCTGGTCAAACTGACGAAACATTTCATCAAACATTTATCAAAATTCTTCTTTTGATTTTTTCCAAGTTGTAAGTCGGTGGTCAAACAGAACTAACATTTCACCAAACATTTCCTCAAACAATGGTTTTTGAAATGTTAGGGGAAATGTTTGATCAGTTTGACCAGGGCTTAACGTAATAGTTTGTGATACTGGTTTCAGGGAATCATTTGCGGCTTCATTTGTTTTCATTTGTTGCTTGAGAGAATTCCCTTTGTCTTCGAGAGCTACTCGCTTTGAAATGGGGGTGTCGATGGGGTTACGAAATATGCCCTTGTTTAACAACATTCTTCATCAATGCCACTAGTTTAATTTTAGTTATTTTGTTCACTTTTCGTTTAGTAGTACACGTTTTTTTTTTATATAAGAAACTGGTTTATAAGAACTAGTACTAGGATGGCAGAAAATTTAAGAAACTCTAGTACTAAGTTCGGATAGGGAGCTAAGAAACTTTCAAAGCAAATTAAAAGATATTTGATAGATATGTCGTTGAAGTAATATTAACTCTTGTTTTAAGTTTTCTACGCAATAGAATACTTTTCTTCCCATCTGATATTTTATATGTCAAGAAACATATCTGCAGCAGTGTTAGAACCTACATGATAATTCATGCATTTAGAAAATAAGAAACAAATTAAGAAACTTTTAGTACTAAAATGCCGAAATTTTCATACTAAATCAAGAAACTTTTAGTACTATGGCCTGATCCAGGTTCCTTATAAAAAAACCTGTAGTTTAAAAATGTTCTATTTCAGATCTTTATTGTTTGTTTTGCTATAATTAATTATTTTGTATATGGTGTTGTTAGGACGACGCTCCAGTATTGTGTGTAGCAAGCCTAAATTTTAAATGAAATGAAAATTGTTTAATCAGACCACGAACTGAGAATTGTCCGTGAGTTGAGTGAACAGAATGTACATTAGATACTAGGTGACGCGGGCAGGGGGGGTCAGACACAGCATATTTCTGAAAAACCCAAAAATATACTAAAGTTAGGACATGTTTAGACCCCAAAAATATACTAATTGTTACATAGAATGCAAAAACCAGAAGTATTATGGCATTTTTTCTACTGTGTTGCAATATTCAATTCTGTTCTACTGAAATGATGCTGGAAGGAAGTCAACACCAAAGGCTCTGATTTTGACTATACGGTAAGCTATTTCTAAACTTTGATCATGGCCAACGCTGAGTATCCGGGCGAGGCAATAAAAAACAATCCTTGTTTGAAAGACCACTGCTCCCTGTATATCAAGACAAGAACATTGGCAAATACGTTATTTAATGGTGGACATTTTCAAATCGATTACAAAAATTTACCGAACTGAAATCGGCCACTCCATTCTAAAATTAGGAGGGATTTTCTCGAGAAAGAAATCGTCTGGAATAATGTAGTTCTGCTCCCAGAGATGACACTTTCATCCTCCCAAAGAGATAACACGTGCTAAAGCATAAAGCCATTGCTGTAAAGCAGAAATATTGGGAAAATTTGTTCGTGATTTTAGGCCTGTTTTGAAGGTTTCTTAAAGAAGCTTTCTCGAGAAAATCCCTGATAATTTTAGAATGGAGTGACCGATTTCAATCAGGTAACTTGTATAATCGATTTGAACATGTCCACCATTCAATGATATATTTGCCAATGTTATCGTCTTGACATCCAGGGAGCAGTGGTCTTTCAAACGGGGATTGTTTTTATTGACTCACCCGGTAACAAACCGGTATCCGCGTTGCCCATGATCAAAGTTCAGAAATAGCTTCTAGTCGAAATCAGAGCCTTGGTGTTGACTTCCTTCCAACATCATTTGAGCAGTGGCCTTTCAAACGGGGATTGTTTTAATTGACTCACCCGGTAGAAATAATAATTTTACTCACCACTATATTTTATGTTTCTCCTAATCGAATAAACCGCAATAACATTCTGCCTCCCAAATTCGTTCGTGCTGCGGGTAATTTTCGTTTGAGGTAGGTTGGGAGGCGGAATGTTGTTAATGGCAGTTTACTCGATTGGAAAGTAGAGGGCAAATAATAATAATAGTTAATGTTTAAAGTGGGTAGTCTGTGTTAATCGAGCTTATGTTCAATTTTTTACAACAGGGCCCACTATAAATAAAAATTGGGTATTAGTTAAAATGAAGGAGAAGCACACAATATTTGGGTGTGAGGGACAAATCACTCCATGAAAATAGCGTACGCCTGTCATAAAAATCCTTTTGCATTCACAAAAAATCCCAACAAATCCCATTGTTTCAAAAATCTTGCACGCTTTTTCGAAACAGTGATACACCCCTCTGTTATGATATGGGGGCCTATGACCCATGCTGCGTGAAAGATGGAAAGCAACAACGAACAATTCACGTGTGCACTTGATGCCAAAAGTACTGTGGTGCAGTATTTAACGTTACCCTATTGGTCTGGCCTCATGCCAAACTCGATACTGTTTAGTAAATGTTACATACACATACCGGGAGGTCAGTCCGAGAAATTTTCAGGCAACCCAAAAATATCAGTTCAGCTTCATTGGAACCCAAAACTATCAGCTCATTTTATACTTAGACACCTGTAAACGCACATGAAATATTCTGAAACAATGCAAATTGAGGTCAGGATTGGATATTTGATGCAAAAAAATATTATGCCCATAATTTCAGCTTAAGGTTACGGTAAACGTTTATAGGCCGAAAAAGTTAATTTTCGGATTTCTTCAAATCTCAGAAGCCCAACTTTTAAGAAACACAAAGATACCATCTTTGCAAGTAATAGAAATGTTGAAAAAGCAGAGATCTTGATCGAAGGAAGGATACTACAACTTCTCATGCAAAGTTTGTCTGTGTGGTTTAAATTCGAATCCTAGCTTTTTGACCTATTAAGCTGGTCATGTGTTAGAAAACAAACATGAAACCACATTATATGTATCGATTCCTTTGTTTAAATTCACAAATTGCTTTTGAACCCTATTAATACCGGGCTTTTTGGACCCTTGTAGTACCGGGGGGGGGGGGGGTAGGGCCCGCCCTTCATAACTTCGTGAAAAATGTAGATATGAGGGTGAAACTTGGTACAATGGTGCACAGTAACAAAATCTACACAATAGGACACTCTTTGTATTCTTCATTACATCCATGACGTCACTATGACGTTATATTGGCGGAAAAATGCGATATTTTCTAACTTTTGGCAAAATTAGCAATATCTAAGGTTTTATCTAATAATTCCTTTCATATTGGCTCTAGAATGTATCACAAATCATCAAGGAGCAAAACTAAGCAATATAATATTTATTTAAACTCATTGTTTATTTCATTTATTCGTTATTTAATTACACCGGTTTTTTATTCTTTCATTTAAAGCCCTAATTACTGATGCAAATACTCTAAAATGCCTTAAAATCATTTGAAACGATCCAGAGAGCCATATTTGACAAACAAAATTTATTTAGTATATTTTTTATTAATTATATGACGTCAAAAACTTTGATGACGTCATTAATTTTAAAATTGCTGACGTCATCTAAAATGAATAAANTGTTTTATGGTCAAACCCTTTAACCCTATTAATACCGGGCTTTTTGGACCCTTGTAGTACCGGGGGGGAGGGGGGCACAAAGTGCCCGCCCTTCATAACTTCGTGAATAATGTAGATATGAGGGTGAAACTTGGTACAATGGTGCACAGTAACAAAATCTACACAATAGGACACTCTTTGTATTCTTCATTACATCCATGACGTCACTATGACGTTATATTGGCGGAAAAATGCGATATTTTCTAACTTTTGGCAAAATTAGCAATATCTAAGGTTTTATCTAATAATTCCTTTCATATTGGCTCTAGAATGTATCACAAATCATCAAGGAGCAAAACTAAGCAATATAATATTTATTTAAACTCATTGTTTATTTCATTTATTTGTTATTTAATTACACCGGTTTTTTATTCTTTCATTTAAAGCCCTAATTACTGATGCAAATACTCTAAAATGCCTTAAAATCATTTGAAACGATCCAGAGAGCCATATTTGACAAACAAAATTTATTTAGTATATTTTTTATTAATTATATGACGTCAAAAACTTTGATGACGTCATTAATTTTAAAATTGCTGACGTCATCTAAAATGAATAAAATTATACAACATTTGAAAGCTCTCACTGAGAGCTATCGAATGGTGGTATTCTTGATGATTTTTACTATCTTGACAAAAACTAGACTCGCTTCTTTTATTTACCACCCGACCACGTGTCGAAAAGACGTTGGTCACGTGATCAGTGTCTACCATTTTGAAAAAAAAGTTAAATTTTTAATTAGCCTATTAAATTTTAGGAAAAGTCACAAATCCTCGGCTCTTTATCTTTCGAAGTGACGACACTACATCAGATTATATTTGCCGCGGGCACTTTGTGCCCCCCCCGGTAGTAATAGGGTTAAGCGGTAATTGCTTGACCCGGATTACATTGTGGATTATTTGACCTTGATGTTTACATTTGAAGTGGCATCAGTAAAAGGCCCTTTTTCGGGACTTACAAATCTACTACGTGCAGGTACGAAAAATCTATTTTGTACCCAAGGAACCAATCGAATGGCTCCATATTTTGCACACTACCAGAACAGGCTTCAGGCAAGCAAAACTTGTCTCAGAATCTTGGTATGTCTTCTGGTCCGCCTTCAACCTCGTCCCCAGGGCCTTTTGTCATATTTGGACTCCGTCCAAATATGACAAAAGGCCCTGGGGACGAGGTTGGTCCGCCTTTTATAGCCCAATACAACTGTGGGAGGGCAGAGAAGTTATTTGCAAGTTTATGATAGCGTATATTTTCCAGGGAAGGAGGAATTTAAAGAATCTGAGACACCTTTTTGGTAGCTTAGGATGTGCACTCTGTTGATATAAGTTAAATTTTGTTACGTTAAACGCAAGGGTACAAAATAGCTTTTGAAGGAGGTATGCTCTCTGAAGCAATAAAGTTCGCTGGAAAAAATAATTTTACAATCTTTGCGAATTATTTTGATATGGTTAGAACCCCTACATTTTTACGCATCGAATGATGTATAGTTTTACTAGATTCTGCTAATAGTTTGGCTTTTGGGGAGAGAAAACCCAATCTTGTGCTACAAACGTTTACCGTAACCTTAATGGACCCAAAAATATCAGTTTTGGCAATATTCTGACACAGAAATATTGGACTTACCTCCTCGTTTATGTGCATGTCCTGAGTGTCTCCCCTGGTATATCAAGTTAGTAAAAGAGGTCAAATACCTTGGTGTTCATGTCGACGAACAATTTAAATGGGCCTCTCAATTGGCCTTAACCCTAATTTAGCCGGGCTTTTTTTTAACTAACATAGCCGACGGGGGGGGGGTGCTTTCCACCCCCCTCTATAAATCGCCTTAGACTAATGGGAAATCATTCAAACCTGGCAAGGGCGTAGTAATAACCATTGTTAGCTGATTGGCAGCTTTGGGTGTGGCCACCCCATTAGATGACGTCACTATGACGTCATAATGTTGAAAAATGACAAAATATATGTTTCTCCAGCTAATTCGTTCTAAAAATGGAAAAAATATAATTTCATTCGCTAATTTTCATCTATTTGCCGTATTATTCATTCCTGATTCAAAAATAATACCTAAAGGTGCTTTTAGACAGTTATTTTGGAAGAAAATGACAAATATTGATGACGTCACAACCACGAAGTGGGTTTTACGACCAAAAATTGAGAATAACTTGCTCAAAATACTTTAAATGTATTGCAACACTCAATTCTATGCATTTTCTGCAACTTCCGCTGGAAAAAGCTTAAAATTTTGCAAATTTGACCCAAAATGGCGGCACATGTGACGTCATCATTTAAAAATACTGATGTCAGCAAATTCCATTGTTCTTGATAACAAATGAAAGCTCTTTGCTTGCTGATTCTTTTAAGGTATAATAATCAACATTTGAAACTAATTCTGGTTGTAAAATTATCAAAAACATTGATTTGTTCAATACCATCTTCCAAATATGGTAGTGTCATTTGTCACGTGACTCCCATTGTTCAAAAATTTTATTGTCAAAATGTAGCTAATAGATAATTAGTAATTGTCAGAAAGTTAGAGAGTCATAGCATAGCTCGTGCCGTTAATAAATGCTCTGCAAAAAACCGACAGTGGGTGGAAAACACCCCCCCGGTTAAATTAGGGTTAACAACGAATAAGATCTCTAGAGGTATTGGTATACTACGCTATGCTAAGCAGTACCTCCCGATTTCAACTGTCAAGACTATGTATAGGAGCTTAGTAGAGCCCTACTTTAGATATTGTTGTCCTGTCTGGGGAAATGATGGTGTGACTGCCATCTACAAATTGCAGAAACTTCAAGATCGTGCTGCAAAACAGCATAGGTTCCAACTCTTTAAAAAGGTCGGTGTAAAATTATGTGACCTATTTCTTTGAATGGAATGGCTTAAAAGAAACTTTAGCTACTTTGTAATATTTCTACAGTTGGACTTTTCAAAAATCTTCAATATTTTCAGAATTAGAATGCTTTTCTTCTTTTTTAAGAATTCAAGAAAAATTTTGAAAAAAACTTAAAAACCTTGGAACTTATAAACTTCTTGAGGAAACATCATATAGTTTTCCAGAAAAACATAGTTTATGAACGTCTACAATGTGGTATCAAGCAAAAGTCTTACACTCTTCTGGTTTGCGATTTAGAAATTTGATGACGTCACATCCTCAAATTAGTTGAAATATGAAATACGCTGTAATTTCGAAAATATTGAAGATTTCTGAAAAGTCCAACGGCAGAGTTATGGCAAAGTAGCTAAAGTTTCTTTCAAGCCGTTCGATTCAAAGAAATAGGTCACTGAATTTTACACCGACCTTTTTACACCAATTTAAAGATTTGGAACCTATGCTCTAGAAAACCTGTTACCAACAGTCCACTTGATGAGAGTTTTACCAGTTATTCGGGCGCTTGAATGGCCCACTGTTGGGGATTTAACCATTTCGGTTTGCCTGTTCATTTTGGTGTATCGAAACGTCTACAGCATTCGCTTTTTCCTTTCAAAATGCATAATCAGTTTGCTCTATCAAAACGCATCTTCATTTTACTGTTCAAGAATGTCTTTTCGTTTAGTCGCATCAGTTTGCCTATTCGTTTTCCTATATGTATAAGAATGCCTTTTCGTATGGTCCTTTCAAGTTGTCTTATCAGTATCTAAACGTCCTTTCGCTTTGCTGTAGCAGAACGCCTATCCATTTTGTCCATTCAGTTTGTGTATTCAGAATGTCTTTCAATGTTGTTGATTCAGTTCAAGTTAACCAGGGCAGTAACCTTAACGCAATGATGTAACGATGGCTGATGCTATCTTGTTTGCATAAATTATTAAAAATAGAAATTTTTTGTTATAAATTGACATTAGAAATTCTATTTCCGTTAAGTATGAGTAATTATGCACCGGACTTTCTGCAAATGTATCTATACAGTCTGTTCACTCAACTCACGGACAATTCTCAGTTCGTGGTCTGATTAAACAAGGGCAGATTTCGTAACCCCATTGACANGTTGCTGTATCAAAACGCCTTTTAATTTTGAAATTAATTTTAATTTTAATTTTGTCCTTTGGAATTGTCTTATAAGTTACTGTATCTAAACGTCCTTTCGTTTTGCTGTAGCAGAACGCCTATCCATTTTGTCCATTCAGTTTGTGTATTCAGAATGTCTTTCAATGTTGTTGATTCAGTTCAAGTTAACCAGGGCAGTAACCTTAACGCAATGATGTAACGATGGCTGATGCTATCTTGTTTGCATAAATTATTAAAAATAGAAATTTTTTGTTATAAATTGACATTAGAAATTCTATTTCCGTTAAGTATGAGTAATTATGCACCGGACTTTCTGCAAATGTATCTATACAGTCTGTTCACTCAACTCACGGACAATTCTCAGTTCGTGGTCTGATTAAACAAGGGCAGATTTCGTAACCCCATTGACACCCCATTTCGAAGCGAGTAGCACTCGAAGACAAAGGGAATTCTCTCAAGCAACAAATGAAAAAAAGTAAAGCTGCAAAAGCTTCCCTGAAACCAGTATGGCAAACTATCACGTTATACAAGTGAAGAAGGGTTTTTAAGTGAAGTCACGAGCATTTATCGAAAGAAGAAGGATAAATCTAAACATCTTCCCTGCGGATTTATTTATCTAATTCAGAAGCTAATGCATAGGGCGTAAATAAAACATTTAGTGCTTAGCTTCTGAATTAGATAGATAAAATCCGCAAGACAGATGTTTAGATCTATGTTTAGATAGATCATCCTTCTTTTGATGTTTTTTTTGATAGCATCCTAATAAAATTACTCAAAATTCTAGGTCTTTTTATTTCTCATTCTCTTGCTCAGCTTGTTAATCAGTCTTTTAATCAAGGTATTTTTCCACATAATCTTAAAATAGCAAAATTAATCTCATTATTTAAAAAAGGCAACCCTGAGTTTCCATCAAATTACCGGCCAATATCTCTTTTGCCAGTTTTCAGTAAGATATTTGAAAAACTGATGTGTAAGAAACTTTACTCATTTTTAAGTACTCATGAAATATTATATTCTTTGCAATTTTGTTTTAATCAAGGACCTGCCAAACGTAACTAAAAAGTTACAGTTTTATTTTTTTGCGGATGATACCAATATTTATCGTGAATCAAGTTCTTTAAAAAGTTTAGTTAAAACTGTAAATTGTGAATTAAAATTGTTAAAAAAATGGCTTGATCCTAATAAGCTTTCATTGAAAATTGATAAAACTAACTACATAATCTTTCACTTAAAATTAAAAAAGATTTCTTCAGAACCTGGTAAATATTGGTAAAAAACACATCAAAAGGCGCAAGTTTGTTAAATTTTTGGGACTGCTTTTGGATGAAAATTTAAACTGGAAATATCATCTCATGAACTATCAAAGAAACTAGCTAGAACTTGTGGGATCTTTTCAAAAACAGACACCTTTTGCCATTAAATGTTCTCCTTTGTCTATATAATGCTTTATTTATGTCCTTCCTTCAGTATGGAATTGCAGTTTGGGGACAAATCCACAACCTCTACATTGAACCTATCGCAAAGTTACAGACAAGGGCTATAAGAGCTATTTCCTTTCAACCGTATTTATCCCATACACTTCCCATCTTTCAGGAACTAAACGTTTTAAGACTATCTGAAATTTTTGTGAGCTTAGACTACTGACTTTTGTGTATGAATCTGTGAATAATATCTCTCCAGTCTGCTTTCGCAATTTCTTCACTTTAAATGCTTCTGTTCATCAGCATCAAACTAGGCAGGCTAGTCGTGGTGACCAGCGGCGTGGCCAGGACAAATGAACTGGGGGGTATTCAAACGAAGGGGTCTGGAGGCAAAGCCCCCAGGAAAATTTTTGAGGACACGCCCTTTACTTTGGCTTAGAACGCTTCTCTCGATCCCATGTTTGCAGGTATCAACATAGAATTTTTGACCATTTTGTGAAATATTTTTAACAGTTAGCACCCCAAGAAAATTTTTTGAGTAAACATCATTTCCTTTGACTTAGAATCCCTTTCTCCGTCCCATCTTTACCAATGCCATTGGAAGCTTCGATAATTTTGTAACAGTTTTCTATGAATCACCATCTTTGGGACAAATTTGTCGCTAAGACCTTATACTTTGTCCTAGAACGCTTCTCGCAATCCAGTGTTTGCTTGTTCCCGAAATGGAAGCCTTGGAAATTCTGTGATAGTATGTCTG
Source organism: Aurelia aurita (assembly GCA_004194415.1). Taxonomy (NCBI): domain Eukaryota; kingdom Metazoa; phylum Cnidaria; class Scyphozoa; order Semaeostomeae; family Ulmaridae; genus Aurelia; species Aurelia aurita. Next base: position 40,824 of record REGM01000025.1, on the reverse strand, counting down.
GGAAAATTTTTTAAAATACCAACCTTACTGTGGCTTAGAATGACTCCCCCGGTCACCTTCCTGCATTTCTTGGAAAAATTCTTACACATCCTACCTATACCCAGCTAATTTCTCCTCGTTTTTGAAAGAATCTCGAGGACCATCATTTCACAGAAGTGGGGAGACAAATGCCCCCCCATCCCTCCCCGTGGCCACGCCACTGGTGGTGACTTGCATTTGGCTCGAAAGAACACTCTTCAATATGGCTTGAAATCCATCAGATATTTGGGCTGTAAATTGTGGAATGATTTGCACTGATAATTAGAAATTCTCCTTCAAAATTTCCTTCAAATCCAAATTGAAGAACCACTTGTTGAATTCTCAATGTTTTGTTAATATTTTTACTCATGAATTTTCCCCAAGAAAATTTTTAAAATCTATGCATAATATATTAAGATTTTAGGACAGGGTCCCTTCTCGTTAGTATACCTACTTAGAGACAGGGGCGCAAATGAGGGGGTGTGGGGGGTGTGACACCCCCCAATAATTCCACCACCCGGTCCCAGTCGCTATTTGATAGGGATAAAGTCGGTCCCGATCCGGCACTGAACTTGAACTGTTTCTGTTTTTCAATTGTTCTACACAGAGTTGTACCACCGCGCTGTATCACACCCAAAGTCGGTCCCAATTCTGTGGAGAAGTTGAATAACCAAGACTGCTCGGCGCACGTGTGACATTTGTTAAATAACTTTAGGTGTAACCCCCGGGGGAGTTACGCCCACAGACTGTTTATAGAGACGCTTTGTTGCTTTGGGAGTAGAGTTGAACGAGCCTTCGAAGCCTTACACATGAGTTGGAGCCTATAGCCTATAATTTGTTACAGTCCTCTTGTATAAACATGTAAATAGTATGTTATGTTATTTGAGCCGAGCCTATGATCCTAAGAGCCTACATTCTATATATATGCGACTAATTTCTGTATTGTGGAACTCAGGAAGGGCGGAAGGCCTAACCTCCCTGAGAGGGAACACTTTGGAGAATTCCAACTTTATCTAACANTTGAACGAGCCTTCGAAGCCTTACACACGAGTTGGAGCCTATAGCCTATAATTTGTTACAGTCCTCTTGTATAAACATGTAAATAGTATGTTATGTTATTTGAGCCGAGCCTATGATCCTAAGAGCCTACATTCTATATATATGCGACTAATTTCTGTATTGTGGAACTCAGGAAGGGCGGAAGGCCTAACCTCCCTGGGAGGGAACACTTTGGAGAATTCCAACTTTATCTAACATCATTTGGTGATTTCACCCGGGTCAAGCACATAGTCATGTCAAAGTCTGGAAGTCACAAGGATATAGCCAGTGGTTATATAAGGCGGGCTGGCCCGTTAGGGAGCTGGCTCGCCTTTAGCTGACATCCTACATATCTGGTCACAGCTTTGTAAACCTCATTTCGTGTTTATGTGTATGCCGGGCTGGCGCTTGGGAGTTCCGAGATCCCGTTTATCTAAGCTGGAAATACCATCTCAGTGAACTCTCTAAAACATTAGCTAGAACATGTGGAATGTTTTTCAAAATTAGGAACTTACTTCCATTAGATGTTTTAATTTGCTTGTACAATGCTTTGTTTCTGTCCTTCTTGCAATATGGTATCATTGTTTGGGGTCAAACATACGCATCATACATTGATCCAATTTTCAAATTACAGAAAAAAGCAGTCAGAGCTATCTCCCTTCAGCCCCGCATGTCTCCCTCTCTTCCAATCTTCAATGATTTGAAACTTCTGAAACTTTCTGAGATTTTTGAACTCCGACTCTTGACTTTTGTTTTTGATTCTGTTAATAAAACTTCGCCTAGTTGCTTTCATGACTTCTTCCTATTCAGTTCATCTGTTCATCAATACCCCACAAGACAGGCCAGTCAAGGTGATCTATATACATATGTCTCGAAAAAACAGTCTTCAATATGGTCCAAAGTCTATTCGATATCTTGGTACTAAACTTTTGAATACATTACCCGTGGAACTCCGAAATGCTTCATCAAAAATATCGTTCAAAACAAAACTGAAAATTTATTTATTGAACAAAGTCGACCGATGAATCTAAACTATTTTGGTACTGAAATTGCAAAATTATTTAAACTCAAATAAATTCATCTAATTATATCTTAGAACAGGGGGGCTCTCTCCTCGATTAGTTTACCTATTGAGGGAGCTCCTCCTTTAAGTAATTCCCTGCATATAATTTATTAAGTTCCTCTTGTATTTGTATATTGTATTAATTTTTCTGTATCATTGTATTAATTTTCGGTAACATTATCTTTTGTCTTAGTAGTTTAGTTGTTTGTGTGTATTGTTAGGATCATAAATTGTGTGTAGTGAATTTAAATCATATGAAACTGAACTAAACAGTACCGGGATCCCCCTTCAAACGAGCTGTCTTTCTCATATAAACGCAAGAAACCGCCTGTGACCACTACGACTTAGGTCATGACGCACGCGCACAACAGGCATTTGGCGCCAAGGCCGAGCTGATTTCAAATATAAAATGAAATGAAAAATGAAATAAGCTCGGGGCTGGCTCATTATCGAATCCCTCATATAAAACCGGGCTGGCTCGAAGACAGCCAGTTCGCTAACGGTCCAGCTTCAACCATCCATTCTTTGCGATAACTGCAATTTTTATGTTCACATCACTTGCAGTGAAGTTTCTCTTTCAGATTATAAGACCCTTGCTGATGAGCCTGATGAAGTTCCATGGTTTTGCAGAAAATGTACTATTGCAGAGCGTGAATCAATTTTTCCTTTTGGCACAGTTGAAAATGAATCGCTATCAAATCTTTTTGATTTTGATAAACCATCTACTGTTGATTCATTACCGTCATTTGAAATCACCTCCCATCTTACTAACTTGCCTAACCTGCAAGACTATGATATTGATGAGCAATTGCCTACTAATATTGATTCTAGTTATCATACTATTCAAGATTTATCTTCTTCTGATACTTCTCCCACTGATCTTTCCTTCTTACATATGAATATTAGAAGTCTTTCTTGCCATTTTGATGAACTTCAGTCGTTGTTGGTTAACCTTAAGGTTTGTTTTGATGTCGTTGCTGTTTCTGAAACTTGGGATTCTTATAAAAGACCCTTGAAAACCAATGTAGAAATTCCTGGATATACATTTTTTTCCACAAAATCTCAAAGTCAGAATGGCGGTGTAGGTCTTTACATTAAAACTGGTTTAGCTCCTNCGATGAAAATATAGGAAATCCAAAAAAGATGTGGAAAACTATCAACAAAGTATTGGACAAAAATGATAATTCAGTGAAACTTTCGAGTGTAGAAGTAGATGGTAAAAGTCTCACTCGAGAGCGCGATGTTCTGGAGGCTTTAAACCAGCACTTCGTTTCAGTGGGTCCAAACTTGGCCAAGAAAATTGTTTCAAAGCCAGGTGATGATTGTCTCCAGAACATCAAGCCAGAGCAAAAAGAAATGGAATTTAAAACTGTAGACGATGTTTTCATACTAAATGCAATTAAACAGCTAAAAAATGGAAAGGCAGCAGGTCCAGATAAAGTGCCCACAACCATTGTCAAAGATGTGGGAGACCTTGTGTCAAAGCCTTTGTCGATGATATTCAATTCCTCATTAGCAAATGGTATGTTCCCAGACATTTGGAAACTTGCAAGAGTAACTCCTATATTTAAATCCGGTGCCAAAAAAGATGTAAACAATTATAGGCCCATTTCGGTTATCTCAATTTTTTCTAGGATCCTGGAGCGGATAGTACACGATCAGATGTTTGACTTCCTTCTTGAAAATAACGTAATCACCAAGAATCAGTCAGCTTTTCGTAAACTATACTCCACAATAACATCCTTGATATGCAGTACCGATTATTGGTATGAAAATATTGACTGCAAAAAATTGAACCTGACCATCTTTCTTGACCTCAGAAAAGCATTTGATACTGTCGATCACAAAATAATGGTCGAAAAATTGCGCAGATACGGTATAAGGAACACTGCTGGGAACTGGTTTCAGTCCTACTTAGATCACAGGAAGCAATTTTGCTCTGTAAACGGACAGAGATCAAAGACAAGTGAGGTAACGTGTGGTATACCGCAAGGTTCCTGCTTAGGACCTCTCCTTTTTATCATATATCTGAACGACTTTGAGAAATGCTTGAAATTTTCGCAAGCTAATATCTATGCCGACGATACCAGTGTAACGATCGCGTCGGATGATGTTGAGAAACTGGTCTTCGAGGCACAACAGGAATTGCTCAACCTCTCTGAGTGGATGAGAATAAATAAGTTAAGTCCTAACCCCGCAAAGACAGAATACATGGTAATAGGCCACTCTCGTAAAGTAAACGCGCTGAATATCTCGAGTACGCTCACGTTAAATGGCTCTGATATCAAGCGTGTCACGAAGACGAAATCGCTAGGTGTAACTGTCGACGAAAATCTAAAGTGGGACGAGCAATACAAAATTGTGAAGGGTAAAATCTGTGGAGGGCTCGCGTCACTAAAGAAATTAAAAAATATAATTCCCCAAACAAAGCTATGTAGTGTCTATTACGCCATTGTCGAAAGCCATCTACGTTACGCTAATGTTATTTGGGGCAGCCTTCCTAAAACAAAACTTGATAACCTCCAACGTCTACAGGACAGGGCTCGGTCAATAATAGAAAGCGCCAGATTCAAGGATAACTGGTCATGTGACTGGCTGAGCGTTGAAAATCTTATTCATTTTGATAGATCGGTCATGACATATAAGATTATGAACAAATTAAGCCCTGAAAGCCTCTGGGATAAGTTTCAGCAAAGATCCTCGCAGTCAAACTATGCAGCAAGGCACTGTAGAGATCTTCTAATTCCTAGACTAAATACGGAACATGCGGAAAAAGGGTTATTACTATTCTGCTGTGAAAGTTTGGAACGATATTCAAGTTAATATTAGAGAACTCCCCACTATTAGTCGCTTTAAAAAAGAACTAAAGGAGTACTTGAAGAGCTGACTGAAAACTTCAATTTAAAAACACGACCCCCTGGAAGAACAGCACCTTACGTTATTTAATTTTTACTTTATATTAACCAATGTATTTATTCTATTTATATCTATTATATTGTAGCTGAAGGGTCGTATCGTGTATAAATAATTATATCATATCATATCATATCATATCATATATAATTGACATATGTATATTGAGTGGCCGCTGTAAATAGGCTAAAGACAGCGCCTACACACGCATTGTTTCTTCAGTCACACAATGTGACGGCACGTGCCAAAAGTATAAAATGCAATAGGCTATACTTACCGCCTTGCCCCAACTGAATGTGAACGGCAAAAATAAACTCCCTAAAGACCCCGATGACACAACAATCCTTATGGCCCGCATAAATGACTTGCATTTGAATATAGATAAGGGCAAATACACTGGTTTGATTTTCATCGACCAAAAAAAGGCGTTTGATATAGTAAATTGTGATATTCTACTGAAGAAGTTCGAAGAAAACTTCGGAATAAGTGGACAAGAGCTTGATTGGCTCACTTCTTACTTGCAGGAGCGAAAACAGTTCTGCAAGGTCAATTCCATCTCCTCAAATATCAGCGATAAAAATTGTGGTATGCCCCAGGGCTCCTGTCTTGGCCCACTTCTGTCCCTAATCTACATAAATGATCTACCATTTTGCCTAATAAAGGAAAAGGCACTATGTACGCCGACGATACTGCGATTTCGCATTCTTCAAAATGCCTTTCTGAACTACAGGATGATTTAAACCGGGATCTTGTGAATTTACATAACTGGCTTCATGGAAATAAATAATCTCTGAACGTGGTAAAACACAGTCTTTGATAATAGGTTCCAGACCAAATATTAAAAAGATCGAAAGACAGGCTGAAGCTGGGCCCAGTTTTAAAATAGGCGATCAAACAATCAATATGATAACCGATATTAAGTATCTGGGAGTTCAAGTTGACGACAAACTGCAATGGGATCGCCATATTGAACAAATTAAGGCAAAGGTACTACGAGCTCTCGATATTATTAAGCATGCCAAGAAATTTCTCCCGTCAGGTGATCTGCAGAAAGTATAGAGGAGTTGTTGAGCCACATTTCAGTTATTGCTGCTCGGTTTGGACTTGTTGTAGTGAAACCAAACTTTCAACAGATCCGGAATAGAGCTGCCAGGATAACTACGAATAGTCATTATAATGCTTCTGCTATCCGTCTGCTCCAAAATCTTGGCTGGTCGTCAATTAAAGATCTCATCGGAAAAGAAACAGCATCGCTGACCTGTAATTCACTTAATTCACTTGCTCCTCAATATTCATGAGAACTTTTTACTAAATGCTCAGAAAGTAGTGATCGCAATCTTCGCTCTACTGAAACAAATTTGCAGATACCTCTGTTGAGAACATGTAGAGGTCAAACAGCTTTTTCTTACCGTGGAGCAAAACTATGGAATGAACATGAACTAAGCAGGAAAACTAAATTGGTACCCTCCCTGACTACCTTTAAAAAATCGATTTTAGACATAAATTTAAATTTTCTATTTACTTTTGTTATGCTCAATCGTATAAGTTCACATCTAAATATTATATATGCAGATATTTTCTTTTTTAATTTAGGCTTTTTTTGACAGGTCAATTTTGTAAGGCGGTTAGTTATAACTGACATCTGTAACTTGTATAAACATTGTAAAATGAAATGAAATGAAACGACTGAGATTCTGCCGTTCACATTCAGTCTTTTGGGTCTTTTGGGTCATTCGTCCCAACCCCCCAGCGACTCCAATGACCCAATGTGAACCAGGCTTAACTATGAAGAAATTTATTTTATGTTACTTTTCCTCATCAGAAATGGAATAGACCATTTCGCAAAAGAGAGCCAATTCCGACAGCCTTTGTAGCAGTCGGAAATCCGAGGAATCCTCTCAACTTCAGTGTAAAGAGTAAACCGTCCTGAGCGGTCTAGTCGCTGTACAAACTTGAATGTTTTACTATTTATTTGCCAATTCCAAGAGTTATTTGGTACTTAAATTGTATGGTGAGTGTTTCCCCTCGATTTTCTAGCCGTTCTTTCATCCTTTCGCTCATTTTGCAGCGTATTTTGAGGCACTTTTAATCGACGTATTTCTCTCGACCTTGAGGCGGCTGGACTTTTAGGGATTCCCCGGATTTCCGACTGTTACTAAGGCTGTTGGAATTGGCCGCGCTATCCTCAGTCTCTTTTCTCTTTTGCGAAATGGTCTTAATTACTATCCATTGCGACTATCCATTGCGAAATGGAATTAATGAGTCTCGAAAACACTGAAAACGATAAAAAAGCGTCGATCAGATTTTGTAAAGACTCGACCTCGACGTGAATGGACAAAGAGAAAAATTTTTCGTGGTGATTTGGGAATTGAGAAATCAATTAGTTATACTCCAGAATTACGCAACAGGGCGGTTGTTTAACTAACACTCGTGCTGCAGAATATAACTAATCGATTTCTAAATCCCCAAATCACCACGAAAAAGTTTCCTCTTTGTGCATTCATGTCGAGTCTTTAGAAAATTTGGTTGACGATTTTTAATTGTTTTCAGTTTTCGAGACTCGCTTATAGCTCCAGAAGCAGAAGACTAAAAGATTTACAAAAATCTCAGAATCCTGTTCTGGATATTAGCTAAAGATTAAGTTATAAATCTTCAAAATCGGTCTAGTATACGATTTATCGTGGCCAGTCAAAAGTGGATAGTTTGTTTAGCGCATCCGGTAGATTGATCTTAAAATGAGGGAATCTTTATCTTAGATTTTGATGCCGTGTTTTCTGTAATCTACCAGGCTATTTGCAAAGATACAGCTAATCAAACCCAAAATTCTGGCTTTCTTCAAAAACCAAAGAATGGATTTTCAAATTTCAATCATTTTCAGAATTAGGGATCTGTCTTTAATCTGAACTTTCCAAATAAAATCCTAAAACAGGGAATGAGCACACCTTTCGTTAACATTGCAGGTGGTAAAGATTTGTCAAGTGCATGAAACCGAAACCAGCAATAAAAACGTTGCTTCAACGTATGTCCAAAACTCAAAAATCTACTAAAGATGGGCGTTAACCTTTTTTCGTTTTCTTTAACATCAATCTGCATACTTGGTATTACTTGATTAATGTCTAGACAAAGGCATGGCTTTATAAGATTGGCTATGAAATGTTCACGAAGGCACTGGAGATCTCCGATGATGAAAAACAACAAACATTTAAGGAACCTTCTAAGAAACTGCAAAGAAACTTGTCAACTAATTTTTCAGGTAGAGACAGCGATGGTATGTGATACACAACAATCCAGTGTCTGTGGCGATAAATGCAAGTGTATCCCTACCTGGTGTGGAAAGCACAAATACCGATGTGACTGCCATGTTCCAGGTACGTAGATGGATCTGTAAATTATTATATTATTATACATACAATTCCTATGACCTTTTATAAAATTGCGAGGCCGCGTTAAAGGATAAATCTGAGGTTGGCATGATTTATCACAAAATGAAAGATTATACTGTTATGATTAGTACGTCGTACAATTTCCAATATTTTGGTCTTTTCTCTCTGAAAGAATCATCTTGCTCAAAAGTGGGTGTGCTTTAACTTCAATATTCAACCCAAATGAGGCTGATCCATTGTTCGGGGTTCCTGAAATCATGATGTTGCCTCTAAATCATGGCTAGCCTCCTTCTCGCGCAACTCTAGAAACTTGCGCTCTGAATTAGGTCGGTTTAGGCCTAAATTATCAAAAGATAATTGTGTATCATTACCTAAATTTCTTAACTTTTAGTGATCTGAGCTGAGAGTTAGGTTTTTAAAAATTAGGTATAATACATTATGGATCAGTCGACGGCTTTGAGTCTGGAAGATAATACCTTCACAAACAGCTTTGTATACATATTGGTGCATATTGGTTATATATAGATATATATATTTTTTAATGTATGCTTTTTTGACAGGTCAATTTGTAAAACAGTTAGTTATAACTGAAATCTGTAACCTGTATAAATATTGTAAAATGAAAAAATGAAATGCCACTAATGCTTGGTTCATGCTAGAGTAAAATCGCGCTAGAGATGCATTCAAAACATGACGAAAAAAATGCTTCCAATTTGTTTTGCCCCAATTTGGAGATTTTGTGGGTGTCCTCAACATCATTTGGATGGAATCAAAAAGTTTTGGTTCAATTTCGAAGCAATAACTCGCTAAAAATTCGTTTAAAATGGGTTTACGAAACGAGTTATACCCATTCTAACGTGTTTTTACTCCAGTGTGAACCACGCTTAAGGCGCGATATAATTATCTGAGAAATCTGAGGGTCTATCAGATTTCGGGCCTAAACACAAAAACGAATTTTTATTTCTTCATGTTTGGCGTTAAGCCTTTATCGGAACTATGCATACGTATATATATATATATAAATCATTCGGGAATCTTTTTTGGGAATCACTTTTCAAGTTCAGTTCCCGGCAGGACCTTATTTTTCAATTGTTAGTCAACTATATGTATCATTAGGCATATGCTATAACTAGCAATAACAATAGTCAGAGTGTACTGCGTACTGGGTTTACTCACAAACATTGTTGTCAAAATGTCTGCGATTGTGGTCAGTGGTCAATAGCAACTTGTGGATGCAATGACTTCATGTAACAATCCTCTAAAGTCCCAAAACTATGAAACTCCAAAAATAGTTATTGTTGCGAGACAAATCGGTTCATATATTGCCTTTTAATTAGGTCAATTGACCATGCATATAATGCTGTTTTTCTATGCAACAATAAGATATGGTATCTTTTAACCGCCACAATTGGGTCTGCAAAAATTGTTTAAAACAGACAAATACTGTAGGCGGACAAACGGAATCCAATACGATTCGAAGGAGCAAGAATATTATGCTTCCTCGCAGCAATTATAATCATAACTAGCAATAACAATAGTCAGAGGGCTGCATACTGGGTTAATTCACAAAAAATGTTGTAAAAATGTTTGCGATTGTGGTCAATAGCAACTTCTGCAGGCAATCGCTTCATGTAAGAATCTCCTAAAGTTCCAAAATCATGAAACTCCAAAAATAGTTATTGTTGCGTGACAAATTTGTCGGCATCTTGCCTTTTAATTAAGTCCCGACCACGCATATAATGCTGTCTTTGCTGTGCAACATATGCTCGCTACAACTTGATTAGATATAATTGTAGCTGTCAAATGGTATCACTGCGGTCACAAGATTAGCTCATGCGCAGTACGATTTCAATATCTTATCAGGCTAATAGTCATAGGAGAGTGCGGTAATTGCTCTCTTTATGACTATGTTGTGAGGGCAAGTCACTGATTTTTTCGTACATCTTCCTTCACGGGCGTAGGGGAAAATAAAATCTGGGGGGGGGCTGCCCGATAAGATTTCTATTGTTTACCAAATTTTTTGCCCTACCTTAGGATGGATTTTTGCTATCGTCAAGCCAGCCTCCACTTTTCAGCCTCCACTTTCTGCGGTAACCGTTTATCCGTAGCGGCTTTCCCGCATCCGATTGCGGTCATCTCCTTGGCTTGTTTACGGTCATTCGCGATATCATACAAAGCCGCACGTCTGTGGTGATTCTTTTGAAGCTTTCTCGACGACATCATTCCTCATTCAAAACATTGTGAGGCGATCTTCGATGACAATAACACAGGAGCAAGAAGGTTGCCCGAAAAAGGCTGATTTTGGTAAATTTTTCCAACGTTGGGGGAGCTACAGCCCCCCCAGCCCCCCTGGCTCCTACTTCTATGTCTTCCTTGAAATCACACTCAAATCACACTCAAAAATCGCAATAAATCACACAAAAAGTCACAAAAATCTCATAATAAACCAAGGGCGCCTACCTAGTATGAACAAGGGTGTCAGGACACCAATAATGTGATTAATGAATATTTATTTACCTTGTTTTCATTGTTGTTGTCTTCTTTGTTTTGTCTCTCGCTGCCTATGTTTTTCAAAAAAATTTTAACCTATCTTGGCCTAACTGGGCCCAACCACTTTTTTGAATCTACTCCCTTGTACTCCTGTGTGTAAGTGCGCCTTCGCAGAAGAAAAGGTTTTAAACTGCAAGCCAGAAAACAAAACTTATGGGAGAGCAATCACCGCAAATTTCCATTTCACTTTTTTTTTCATTTCATTCATTTTAAAATATTTATACAGATTATAAGTTTCATATCAAGATATGTTTTTCAAACCGAACTGTTTAAACGAAAGCACTAAACTAAGAACAAAAGAAATTGATATATCTAATTTACAATATAATATATTATAATACAAAATCTATAAAAAAAAACGTAAAAATGAAATTAAAGTTACACCCCCTTCTATAGTTGTTCTTTGAAGATTTTCAGGGAGGGTGCCAATTTTTTCTCTCTTTCTAGACTGTTCCAGAGTTTTGCACCGCGATGAGAAAAAGCCTTTTGGCCATTGATCGTTTTCAGTAACGGTATCCTAACATCAGTTTCTGATGAGTGCAGAAACCCTTCTCTGTCATCTGAACATTTTATGAATAATTTTCTCAAGTAGTTTGGGGCAAGTGAATTCAAATACTTGTAAGTCAGCGTGGCAGTCTCTTTTCTTACAAGATTACTGATAGTTGACCAGCCAAGATTTTGAATTAGTGGAGCAGTATAAGCATCGTATGGGCTGTTTGTTACAATTCTTGCAGCTCTATTTTGGATTCTTTGCAACACGCTGATTTTTTTTCACTACAGCAGCCCCAAACGGAGCAACGGTAACTCAAATGGGGCTCAACAATTCCTCTATACATTTTGTTGAGTACGTCAGATGGAAGATATTTCTTAGAATACTTAATAAGTCCAAGGGCTCGACTAGCCTTGGTCTTGATAGTATCGGTATGTTTGTCCCATTTTAGTTGACTGTCTATCTGAACACCTAAATACTTTTGCATTGGTAATCATTTCAATTTCCTGATCACCTATTGAAAAAGATGGTTGAGCATCAGGCTGGCTTTCGATCTTACGGATGTTTGGACCAGAACCTATAACAAGTGACTGCGTTTTCACAACGTTCAGAGAAAGTTTGTTTGCATGCAGCCAATCCTGTAGCTTCAAAAGATCTAAGTTTAGGTCATTCTATG
>REGM01000025.1:0-12069 GCA_004194415.1 Aurelia aurita | reverse complement strand
TTTTTTTTTATTTTAACGTTTTGACTGAGTTGACGAAATAGACTTGGGGCAAGTCTAGTGTGAATTACGCCACGCTTGCAAATTTTTGGAACGATTCATTGTGAACGTTTTTTTTTTATTTTAACGTTTTGACTGAGTTGACGAAATAGACTTGGGGCAAGTCTAGTGTGAATTACGCCACGCTTGCAAATTTTTGGAACGATTCATTGTGAACGTTTTTTTTTTATTTTAACGTTTTGACTGAGTTGACGAAATAGACTTGGGGCAAGTCTAGTGTGAATTACGCCACGCTTGCAAATTTTTGGAACGATTCATTGTGAACGTTTTTTTTTTATTTTAACGTTTTGACTGAGTTGACGAAATAGACTTGGGGCAAGTCTAGTGTGAATTACGCCACGCTTGCAAATTTTTGGAACGATTCATTGTGAACGTTTTTTTTTTATTTTAACGTTTTGACTGAGTTGACGAAATAGACTTGGGGCAAGTCTAGTGTGAATTACGCCACGCTTGCAAATTTTTGGAACGATTCATTGTGAAGGAGTGCGCAGGAGCAAGTTCAATATCAAACTTATTCCTCTTTTTGGATTTATTAGCCTCTGTGCAGGAGCAATTTTAAGCTCCATGGCAATACATTGTCGCGCGTGAATCGAATCTCAAAAGCTGAAGTCAACAAGAGAGATTTCTTTGCGGTGAATGAAAATAATAAGAAATGAATAAAGACAGATCTGTAGATAAATATAATTCACATTTGAAATGAAGTTAATTATTTGAAAGCTTCTTTGTAAACCTGCAGTTTAGCCGCTGTTTGCTGATGATGATCAGACATCACATAATCTATCAGAAGAGGAGGGCCTAAAGTTATAAAACGTGCTGAGACGGACAAAATACTTTCGACTTCTGTTATTGGAGCGTTGAGAGGTGTTTTGAAAGGGAAAAGCGAGGCTATGCTTCATACATTTTGCAAGAAAAATGGGAACACCATAGAGATTAACTTGCTGCCATAGTTTGGTTGTATCTCTTTGGCTAAAAGGTTCGAAAATTTCAGTTCCTGGAGGTCGTCTGCAGAAATACGGACACCGCACTGCCAAAATACACACAGCCTTCATGCTGAGATATTACAGTCCAGTGACCTGACAAATTTTATCAGAGGGAGATAATGGTCAGCCAGCACACTGCACTTAAGCTGGAAAATGCTGAATCATTTGAAGAGGAAAAGACAAATAATCCTGAAATAGGATTAGCAGTCAATGCAGAATTTGCTGAGAGGGAAGGAAGTGAAAATCCTTCAGGGTTTGTTGTTGATGATGTTCAATGTGAAGAGAATGAATTACATGGCAACGTTGACAATAAACAATCAAAATCAAAATGGCATCATAAAATCAGAATTAGAAATAAGAAAGTACAGCAAAAGGAAACTTCAAATACAAACGAAAGTAACTTTATAGAGGTTTCTCAAAAAGACGAAACAGAAAAGCCACCTAGAAAAAATTCTGTCACTTTTGCAAATGACAATTCTAAAGATCCATGGTATCAAAAACTAAAGATACATAAAAAGAATAGAAATATTTCAGAAAGCAATCTTGTGATGTTAGAGGAAATGGGCCAAGAAGAGGTTGGCAATCATAATCTCAAAACGATGGAAGCATTGGGGATTTATGGTTTGCTCACACCTGCGCTTGCTGCTGTTCCTGCTACTGATGAGGTTAGTATAATCACAGAATGGTATGATCCATAGAAATGGTATGTATGATCGCACAGTGGTGTAATCCTGTGACATGCAGCCTGAAAAAGTTCAGGCAGACAGGGTTCAAGCCCTACTCCCACCACTTAGCATCATGACAAGGTTGCAGATTTGATTAGTGCTTAGCTTCTTCTGCAATCTTGTATGGCTCTAAAAACCACAACTCCACCTTTGCTTTACTTTTGACAACAAAATATAAATAAAACTGCTTAAAATTATGAATTTCCAAATTACTCACAGTTACCCCTGCTAGATTTTCTGATGGCCCTATAACTCTTCTTGTCCATCCAAAATTTCAGCTAATAGGATGGGGTGGGGGGGGGGGGGGTGTCACATGCAGGATTAGAAAATATGCTATGTATGGCTGAGATCTCACCCAAGACCCAAGAGCCACATTTATCATGCTAAGTTTTACCCGATTTTTAGTACTTTGAACAGCACATGTGCCTCCAGTCTGGGGCATTGCAAGATTGAATCTTATAGGGCTTTTTTGAAACCATGGAATTTTATGGTCATTGCCAGTGACGGCCTGGCTTTTTTCGTCTGGGGGGCTGGCAGCGAAATGGCGCCCCTTCCTAACTGACATGTCGAGGATAGAAAACTGACCCCCACGTGATCATAATTTGTTTAACCAGACCAGAGTTGCAAAAGTCCTTGACCTTCCTCAAAACCTGGATTTCAAGGTCTCAACCTTCCTTGTTTTATTTTTTTGTAAAAATAATGCAAAAGGGCTTTTATAAATCAAGAAAGGTATTTGTTGATCTTCAAATGTTAATACATATATCAGGACCATTTACGTGACTTGAAAACTTATGGCCAAAACTTTAGGAAGAGAAATTAAAGAAATGGTTCTCACTCCCAGTAAAAATTCAGCAAAACAAGTTTTGGATGATAGTTGTCACTAATATCAACAAATCGTGCAGCGGCATGGCTTGGGTAAATTAACTGGGTTTATGGAAATAGGGGGAGGGTCTGGGGGCTTTGCCCCCAGGAAATTATTTGAGGACATGCCCTTTGCTTTGGCTTAGAACGCCTCTCTTGACCTCATGTTTGGCAATACTAAAATGGAACCTTCAACAATTTTATAGCAGTCTTCTATACACCACCACCATGTCTTCAGGAAAATTTTGAGTAAATACTCCTTAAGTTGGCTTAGGATGCCTCTCTCGATCCAATGTTTTGCAGTGCCAGAAGTTAGACTTTGACAATTTGTAAAAAATTTCAATGAATCACAATATTCAGGAAAACTTTGAGCAAAAACTTGTTGGCTTGAAACCACTCTCTTGATCCAATGTTTGCCAATGCAAAAGTTGAAACTATGACAATTTTGTGATAGTTGTTCTATCAATTAATGTCAGTTGCAAAATTTTTGAGGACATCAACCTTTACTTTGGCTAAGAAAGACTCTCCCAATAATCACGTTCCACCATTTCTCAGAAAATTCTTAACCTTTCAAGGACGTTCTTTGACAAAAGTGTGTGGCAAATACTCCCATAGCCACGGCACTGGAATCGTATATTAAAATTATATTCACCTTGACTCAAATGAAATGTTAGCCTTATTTTATCTCTTCCAATTAGCCTAAGTATAAATTAATTCTTTCGAACTGATGATCAGGCTGCCTATTTTGTATAAAAGCGCCCTTGTATGTCTATGAGGACTTGACAAAGGTATCCTTTGTGGGGGCAAAGCTAAAGAAACTTTTTGAAGGGGTGCTGACCCGAATTTATACTTATTGGCCAAATTTTGCAGACAAATTTGCCAAAAAACTAACAGGTGGGGGTTGCGGTACTCCCCGCACCCCCCTTTGGCTACTCACCTGATCCTTTGACACTTGATCCCCAGGGGGGGTACTCCCAAACTTTCATTACGGGGGATCCATGCCAGTATTTCTTTGCTGACCCCTAAATATTGAGTCTAATGCTTTGGAGACCCCAAATATTGTTATTTATTTTTATTCTGGGTCATGGAGACCCCAAATGTGGTTATTTATTGCATTATATATTAACGGATGAACACTAAAGTACGGGGGATACGAATGATTGAATCTGTCAGTGAATTGCGCCAAATTTCACGAGTCTCCCTTTTTTCAGATTCATGGACCCCAAATATTGAATTATGTTTATGTTGTTGTTCACAGACCCCAAATGTTTATTTAATTTAAAATTTTGGACCCCAAATATTGGCACGGAGCCCCATATCTAAAGTTGGGGAGTACCCCCCCTGGGACTTGACCTGCCTTGCCACGTGCTGCTGGATGATAGCTATGACACGTCAAAGTTTTTGGCACCCTTCCTAAGCTTTTAAAATGTCCGCTGGGGGCCGTGGCCTCCCGGCCCCCTGGCCCCCCTACCAGGCCACCACTGGTCATTGCAGTAGTTTTCCCTTTATTAAAACTTTGGAAAAAAGACTTGCAAAGGTCATCTGACCAATAGAAGTCTCAGAGAATAAACCTTTTACTATTCTGCAAAAGAGTTGATTTAACGGTGGTGCTATGATATATTTTGTTGGAATCTGACAAATTTTTAATGTGCGCAACAGTGAAAGAAGCTCTAACACTGCTCAATCAAACCTTTTGCATAAGATATATAAGAAGATAACGAGATCCAGTTTCTTTTGTAAAATAGTTGAAAGGTACTTGAAACAGAATAACAGTGTGCGGTAGTGAGTTTCTTGTTGAGGTTTTTATTGGTTCTCAGTATTCCGTAATTTTTGTATGACTAATTTTGTGGAATTTTCTTCATATCCATGTCCAAACATGGTTTTTAATTTCACCTGATAGGAAATCATCAAATATTTAAGTTTTCAATATTGAGCATTTATGATTATTGCTGAAAAGTTTGCTTTACACAGACACTATTTGCTTGAACCTGCTAAATGTTGGGAATATTACTCATTTTTGCATGTTTTTCTTTTGTTTCAGCAGGTAAACACAAATAGCTATTGACTTTTGTAGGATAACTTATTAAATTGTTTGAATTAATTATGAATGATTTATCTTAAGATGTTTCCCTCCACTATTCATCATCAAAGTGCAAATCACAGAATTTAATGACACAATTTCTTGATTTGTCCAACTTAATCCCCAAGCAGTGAAAAGTGCCCATTTTAAAGGGGCTCCGTCTCCAAAGTGTAAACAAATCTGTAAACACCATTGTTTTAGGCACGTGTACATTATCTTTTGCAGTTTGTTTGGTGGCTTCACCCAAGCCACCAAAAAGTGGCCATTGATAATCCACTTATATCCGAGCAACCGTAAAAGATATGAATGTTTGGTTTGTTCCAATAATGTCAAGTACAAGGATTTATATTCAAAATAATGCTTTCATTTATGAAAAATAGATGACAAGTCTGTGTGATCATCATTAACCGCTATCTCCGCCTGCGGCAGAATGCGCACTAACATGGGATAGTTGTTTCCACAGTTCTCGATCTTTCACTACAGTGTTCTGGGAAATTATATCAAGGCCTGTCTATGCTGTGATGTTATCTCGCCATCTTTTAGGTCGCCGACCCCTATTTCTCTTTCTATTAATCCTGCCTTCCAAAAAGATCTTGCTGGCGCCACAATCCATTCGCTTAGTGTGGCCAAACAGTTTGAGTACTTTACTTTTGATGACAGAGGTGATTGATGGTAAATGGGTTATCTGTCTTAGATTTCCAATTCTGACATGGTCTGACAGCTTGTTGTTGGTCATAAGTCGCATTACATGATTTTGAAAGGCTTCCAGTTTTTGTAGTGCAGCAGACGTCCAGTTGACACATTCTAGCCCATATAAAACTACTGGAAGAACATAAGTGTTGTAGATGCTTGATTTTATGTGGTATGGGATCCGTTTCGACGTAAGTGCAATTTGTTCTTTTTAAAAGCAGCCCAACCAAGTCCGATTCTATGGTTCACAGCTATCATTCCGTCATTTTTTGAAGAGAGTTTGTGTCCCAGGTAGATGAATTCAAAAGTTTGCATTAATGGTTTGCCGTATATTGTAAGGTTGAGGTCTGGATTAGATTTGTCCGTTGTCCTGCATTTTGTTTTTGATACGTTGATAGAGAGTCCGATTTCTGCAGCTGTGTGATATGCCATTGATATGCCTATTAAAAAATTGCAAAATCAACGTTGCGACCGAAATTTGGAGACGGAGCCCCTTTAAGGTCATGGTAGGTGCCAGTTTTGAGGCTGTCATTATGAAAGGCTAAGTTTGAGTTCCAAGGACAATAAACTCGTCTGTGGGCCCAGTAGAGTAGCAACATATTAAAAACAGCAGTAACGGTTTAACAGGCCAATGGCCTCTTTATCCATCCTTATATTGTATTATATTATTATTATTATTATTATTATTATTATTATTATTATTATTATTATTATTATTATTATTATTATTATTATTATTATTATTATTATTATTATTATTATTATTATTATTNCGATAATTCTAACGTAGACAATTCTTGTTTGGGACAAAAAGGCTTGCACTTAAATCTTAGAGGCAATGCTGCCTTCGCAAAAAATCTTATACAAGTAATTAATCGCAACGACTGAAGCGACAACTCCTCTCCTCCAAAAATTATATTGAATAATGTCGCTGAGGACGATTTTGAGCGCAGTAGTACATATAGCCCGAATATTTCATATCCAATCCAGAAACCTGAGGCTGGGTATGAACAGGAAGAAACATTTTTTGGTGATCAAATCCGAGATCTGCGGATAAAATACCCCAAAAATGTTGTGATTAGTTACTTGAACATCAATTCGATACGAAATAAATTTGAGAACTTTTCTAGTATCATCGAGAAACACGTTGATGTCTTAGTTATTGCTGAGACTAAATTAGATGGAACATTTGAAAATAGCCAGTTTCATATACCTGGCTTTAAACAGCCTTATAGGCTAGATGTATCGAGTAACTCAGGGGGGTTATTGGTTTATATTAATGACCAAATACCTAGCAGATTATTAACAGGGATAGATATTCCTTGTGATATCCAAGTACTACCAATCGAGCTCAATCTAAAGAAAACAAAATGGCTATTACTCCCAGCATACAGACCTCCTTGTCAGAGTGATAAGTATTTCATATGTCATCTTGAACGAATAATAGACTTTCACACAAAGTCGATAGGGAACATGTTGATATTTGGTGACCTTAATATGGAGGTATCTGAACCTGCAATGAAGTCATTATTTCAGCAATATTCATTATTTAGTATGATTAGATCATCCACATGTTTCAAAAGTCTGCAAGGCAAATGTATAGATCTTATGTTAACTAATAGGAAGCACAGCTTTTTTGGGAGTCAAACATTCGAAACGGGATTCAGTGATTTCCATCATATGATTTATACTATTCTAAAAACAACTTATACCAAGCTTCCACCAAAGATTATAAAATACAGAGATTACAAAAAATTTTCCGAGGCGGATTTCCTAACAGACCTCTCTAATGCTTTTTGTACAACAATTCCCGAGAATTATATTGAATTTGAAGGGTTAGTTGAAAAATCATTAGACAAACATGCACCATACAAAAAAGCAACTGTTAGAGGCAACAATAAACCACATGTCTCGAAAGAGATGAGAAAAGAAATCATGTGTAGAACTCGGTTAAAAAAGATCGCCACTAAAACGCGTAAGGAAGAAGACATTCGTAGGTATAAGAGGAAAAGGAATAAAATTGTTAAACTTAATAAAGTTGCAAAGAAGAAATTTTTTCGAAGTTTAGATCCCGCAACGATTGGTAGTGATAAACAGTTCTGGAAAACTTTCAAGCCGTTATTATCTAGTAAATCATCAAATACTCAAGAGAAGATCATTCTCGTTGAAAATGGTTCTAGAATCATCTGTGACAAGCAAATAGCAGAATGTTTTAACGAGTACTTCGTGAATATCACTGCTACGCTACCCATTGAGGCTCCTATGACCCCACCATCATATGTCCCTTTGCAGGACCCTGTTTTAAATGCCATCAAAAAATACGACAACCATCCTAGTTTAATGTTGATTAGAAATAATGTTGTAAATGATGAGACGTTTGAGTTTCATCCTGTCAGCCCTATTGATGTCTGGAATGAAATTAATAAGCTAGACAATTCGAAGAAAACTAGTGGATGTATTTCGGTTGATGTCCTCAAATTAATATCCGGTTTATGTCACATCGAAATAACTAAATATTTCAATACGATGCTACTCACTAGTGAGTTCCCCGATCCTCTAAAGGCCGTCGATGTATCATCATTGTATAAAAGTTCTGAATCCACCTGTAAAGTTAATTATAGACCAATTAGTGTAGCGACAGCTATGTCCAAAGTCTTCGAGCGTTTGATAGCTAAACAGATCAATTCTTTTGTGACTACTAGGATATCGCATCTGTTATGTGCTTATAGGAAAGGACACAGTGCACAACATGCCCTGATTCGGCTCATTGAAACTATTCGTAAGATATTAGATAGGAAAGGTGTTGCCGGTATGATTTTGATGGATTTATCAAAGGCATTTGATTGTATGCCACATGATCTCCTTATTGCGAAATTAAACGCGTATGGGTTTGGTCTGCAGGGCCTCAGATTAATAGCAAATTATCTCTCAGATAGAAAGCAGAGAGTAAAGGTTGGCTCAACATATAGTGATTGGTTACAAACAAAAACTGGTGTCCCCCAGGGCTCTGTGCTAGGGCCACTACTGTTCAATATTTTCCTCAACGATTTTATCTACATCATCGAACATTCGGAGGTGTGCAATTTTGCTGATGATAATACCATTTTTTCTTGTGATGACACTTTTGAAAGTGTGGCTTCAAACCTTGAAGAAGATATGTCGCGAGCAATTTCTTGGTTCAAAACGAATCAAATGGTCGCCAATCCATCAAAATTTCAAGTTATGCTGCTAGGTTTGAAGACTAATGATAGTATTGTTCTCGATATTGGAAATGATTCTATTGATGTTGTTAATAGTGTTAAGTTATTGGGGATTACCATCGACTCGAAACTGAAATTCGACCAACATGTAGCAAAATTAACCCAAAAAGCAAACAACAAGATCAGTGCCTTCTCTAGAATCTCAAATTATTTAAATGAGAAACAATCTCTTTTACTGTACAACTCATTCATAATGTCTCAGTTTAATTACTGTCCGTTGATATGGATGTTTTGCGGAAAGGTTGCCAATAATGATTTAAATCGCACCCATAAGAGAGCGCTTCGAATTCTCTTCAACGATTATACATCCTCTTTTGAAGAGTTGTTGCAGAGAGCAAATGAGTGCACTATTCATAATAAAAACTTGCAAAAGTTAATGCTCGAGGTTTATAGCAGTTTAACACAACAAAATCCTTCTTTTTTGTGGGATATGTTCCAGGAAAAGGAAAATAATTATAATTTAAGATCAAAGAATCTGTTGATGTTGCCTCAAACTAAGACAAATACTTATGGCAACGATAGTCTATCTTTTCATGGCAGCATATTATGGAATTCCCTAACAAATGACACAAAAATTGCCACCTCCGTCTGTTCCTTCAAGGCATGCATAAAAAAATGGAATGGAGAAAATTGCCGTTGTAAAATATGTAAATAACGAACACTCAATGTTTTTTCTTGTGGCTGATTTTGTGAATAGGGTATTTACGTTTATATTTATGAATTGTATTTTTTGTTGTTGTAAATAGTTGGCCTTAATTAGTTCATATTAGAGCTATTCTTTTAAACCAACTTTAAAGAATTTAATAATAATAATAAAGAAAAACACAGAAATGTAGTTTTCGGCTAGGGTTTTCGACTCGTTGACCAACTTCTTTATTTCCCAAATCCTATCCCTTGGCATTCAAAATTAAGTTAACCTTAACTGTACTAATTTTGTTTCCGTTGAACTTTTTGGTGAAAAGACCAACTAATTTTTCTAATGATACGTAGAACAAACATGCCCGGGGAGGTACACGACTTGTGGATGGAAGGGGGTCTGCCGCCCGTTTTTCAGAAAGCCACCCACTTCTAATTGCCAAAATTTGCCTTCGTACCCACTTTTATGATGAATTTTGGCGGAAAGCTACCAATTTTTAACAATTTTTTGCTGATTTCAGCCAAACCGACCCATGTTTAAGGAAAATCTGCCGAAAAATGACCCTTGTTTAGAGAATTTTGAGCCAAAAACCCACCCATATGGGCGGCACATACCCGTACCCTCAACATGTTATGTACCCCCCCTCCCCCCGGGCAAACATGCATATGGACTAGATATGAAATGCAGGCCGCTTGCCTTTCGAAGCTCTATTTAAAGGCTCCTGATCAACCATGATCCTTTGTGCGCCGAATGAAAGCAAGACAAAAGGAACGCAGGCTAGAAACGACTTTCCTATGATACGAAAGTCGATTTTGGCGCCACAAAGGATCATGGCTAGCGATGGGTCTTTAAACGGCAAAAATATTTCCAAGTATATACTTGCTTGAAAAAGGTAGCGTTATTAAACATGTATGAATTATGTATTCTAGAAGCAAGAAGCATAATTAATGAAATCACGTTCATAGTCCTTTGACCCCTGCTGCCTATCTTCAAAAATCTCGCTAAAACTGCGTCGACGGCCTGAATAGATTTTAACCAAGTTCCTTCTGTAAATTGTTCCGTAAAATCGCACATTTGTATATCGCAGTGATAAGCACAGGATTCTTATTGTTTCAAGTGAAAAGGACAACCTGCTTGTATTTTTCTTGTTTATTTTCATTGGAGTATTTTTGAATGGATCAACGGGTCAGCCTGAATCGCAAATGAAGTCCATTGCGTAAACTCACACGACACCATTCAAACTTTGTGCATGACTATTTATATGATTGCAACTAAAATAATGTTCGTAGAATCAGTGTTTTTTTATGTTAAGATATCTGCTTATAAAACCCTATGTAGAATCATAACAGATTGAATACTCAGCTATAGCAGCATCAAAAACTTAAAGAATAAACAGTTATTAGCCATCATAACATCGACAATTCATTGCAATGTACCTACTGTAAGGTATCAATTGAAAGTGCGTGGAAATAGGCGTTTAATTCTTTGTAATTGTATAAACACTTGCAGTATACAGCGTGTCCCAAGAAATTGTGGCCCGTTTGTTTTGCTGCTGTGGAGGAGCTGTAGCCTCAATTGTCCCGTTTTGTACACAGTTGCATAAGATTGGCGTCAACTTACAGTTTGAGACCTTAACAGTACCTATTGTTTCTCGTCTAAATCGTTATGCCGATATTTCCATCTTAGGATTTTAGGATCGTAGGGAAATTTATGTTAGGGTTTATCATTCCAGGTTTTCAGGACTTGGACTCCGTCAGGACTGAATCAAGAAATTTTGTTGTTCTTAGAGGGTTATTAGACTTGCTCCAAGTCTATTTCGTGCCTAATTCGCGTGCCAAATGAACAAACTTTTTCGTTGCCTCTGCGAAAGAGAAACGAGGCGAAAGGAAAGTGAATTTGTTAAAATGCGAAATAGACACGAAATAGACTTGGAGCAAGGTTCAAAGGCTGTTTTCGGGGAACGTCCCAAAATTGTAAGGAGCATCTAGCCTTACTCCACAAAGGCCCTCAACTTTCGCTCACCTCATTGAATTGATGTTGTTGTTGTTGTTGTCCAGTTCAGTCAAAGAGCGATGACTAAGTATTGAGTCTAGGGAGCATCTGCAGCTTGAGCATTGTTTAGTTCTCAATTAAGCTTCGTTCACTCTCGAGTAAAAACGCGTTAGGATCGGGATGACTCCTTTTCTACGCCCATTTTAGACTTATTTTAATGAGTTATCGCATCTAAATGGAATCCAAACTCCGTCCAAATGCCTTAGGACATCTTCAAGGCTCCGATAAATCTCAAGTTGCAGGCAAAATATTTTAAAGCCTTTATCCATCGCATTTCTCGTGGATTTCGAACGCATTTTTACTCTACTGTTATCCAAGCTCTTAGTTTACACTAGAGTACAAGCGCACCAGAACTGGGATACCTCATTTTCTAAACCCATTTAGGCACAATTTTAGTGAGGTATCGCTTCGAAATGGAATCAAAACGTTTTACTCTATCCAAATGCGTTATGATATCTTCGAAGGTATTGACGAAATCTCAAATTGAAGCAAAACTTCGTTGCTTTTTCCGCTGCATTGCTCGTGCATTTCCAGTGGCGTAGCGGACGTAAGTTACCTTTAGTTCAAAAACTAAGGGCCCCCGACCTCCAAGGGCGTCGAAGGGGCCCCCAGCAAAGAAATTCCCTTTGTTATTTTACTTTGAAGCTGGTGCTCTGGATATGATAAACGAGACCAAGGCCTGCATGATATCTCAACCTAAATTAATGGAAATTATGTTGATTAACTC
>REGM01000249.1:435218-447042 GCA_004194415.1 Aurelia aurita | reverse complement strand
ACGATCAAAGCGATGAACAAACTATACCTTCAACTGGTCTCAACTTGCTTGAGCAGTATGAATGAGCATCCGAATGTTTCCAGCATAGGCCATAGAAATAGGTTCCAGCATGCTTCCCAATCAATATTGCTGCTGTTGTCTCATCCTGCAGCAACATCAAAATCCCGGGGCCTGGGGCAACATCTCCCGGAAAGTTGCTGAATTCTAACGGAAACACCCGACCATCCCCGGGGACCCATCCCCCGGGCAAGAGCATGACACGTGCATTATGCAGTCACATGAAACTGAAGCAGGCATTGAGGCAATATAATCACATGTATCAGTAGGTCAAGCAGACCCCCAACTATCAGTTAGTTTAGCAGACCCCAACCTCCCACAACCAGGAAACCAGCCCACAATAAATCCTGGATGGTGCAAATGTGGAAATTGTCAAGACATGGGAGACCCTGATCAGAATGTATGCTGTAACAAGAAAGATTGCACAACTCAGTGTCAAATTTTTGGGGTATTTTGTCTTGACATGAATGCTCTAGAGAATGTCATAAAAACACGGTGTGATATTCTGTGAGATGACTATGCATTCTCATCAAATGAGTACAGAAAGGCTGGATATCGCCAGTACACAATCTGGCAGCATGGAAAATTAGGAAAAGGGAATTGCTGGAAGTGTAACATTAAAAATAGAACTTTTTTTACAGAACTGTGACAGAAACAGGGTCACAAACTCCAATAACATGACATATCTTGTCCTTTTAAAGTTAGTTTTTTTCAGGCTTCTTGAAATTGTTCAAAGGCTTCAGTTATCTTTGCAAAATCTTGCTCTGTCAACTTTACTGTTGAGCACCTTGACGATGAAACTGGCATTGGGGCATCAACTGCTAAAATGACATCAGATGCAGATACAGAATCAATATGTGTGGTCATGAAATTGTTCATTGTGATGTTATCATTTGTGTCAAATCAAATCACCATAAAACTATCGAGATACCAAGCAGGTATTTCGATAGTTTTATGGTGATTTGACCCAGTTATTTAGTAAAAATAGATTCGTAGCAACCAGTCACGTGACTACAAACTAATTAATGCTATTTTTGGATTCTCCTTTGTTCAATTATGATATAGTGCAAGTCTCAGTATCATAGCTGTTTTAGTGGCGGAGATAATTAGGGGGGGCCAAAAAGGCCCCCCCCCGGTAGAAAATCAATAAAAATTTACCTGGTTAGAATAGGGTTAACACTGAAACTCTTTTACCTGGTCTGGAAGGTAGAGCATTTTTTACATTATTCACAGCCCTACTTAATAAGCTAATACGTCTGTATCCTCTTGGGCTCCTTTGGTTGGATGGTGTCAACCTTTCTTTCTTGCGACTTTTCTGCTGTCTTAGTCTGTCTTTTCTTCTCTTTCTTCAAGTAGCTCATTCTTTGTATTCAAATTCTCAGCCTCAATCTTTCTCATCTGTTTAGCTCTGTATTTTCTGCTATATGATGGATTTTTTGCCTTGTAGTCATGATACTTACTCTCACTACGTAGCCTCTCTCTTCTTCTTTTCTGTCTTTCAGCAGCACTCATTCGCTTTTTTGTTTCTGGAGCCATTCTTCACATCAAATGAAATGTTGCAAACAGAATCAAAATCTTATAACAACCAAAACCTTTCAAAAGAAAAACACTCTCAAGCCTGTGAGAATCTCTACAGAACTTCAAGTTTATGACAAAACCAGAATCAAAACATGATCTAACATACCAAAAATACCAGATTTGGCTTTGTCACAATTTTTATTGTAATGACAAGGATTTGATTGCGTTTCCATGGATACTAATGTGGAAAAGAAACTCACAGCCTCTTTTTCATGGAAAGCCAGTATTTTTTAAATCTGTCCATAACCAGTGCCTTGTACCCAAATTAAAAACATATTTTTCTCAACATTTTCTATCAAAAATCAACTCTAAACACTAATTTTGAAATGTGACTGATATATCGTGACTCGCGTGACCAAACTTGAGGGTGTTTTTTCACAAAAACTACTGGGGTGATCAATTTAAATTTAAGGGTCAGCATGGACATTGATATGAAGACCAAACTATGCTCTAATGATGAAAAAAAAAATTAAAGGTTACAAATGAGAATACTTTTATTATGAAAAATGTGACTCGCGTGACCTTTCTTCAAGGGTGTTTTCAATGTGGCATTACATAGTTACTTGTGGCATTACATAGTTACTTGTGTTTTTTTGCTGCAATAACATTCTCTGCTATAATATCAAGTTATAAACATAAAAACAAGTAAAAAATCCTATTTAATTAAAAAATGACAGCTATTTTTGTAAAATGATACAAAGTTTTGTCAATGTCAAAAATGATAGTAAGGACTGTTACAGCTATGGCCACGCCCAATGTCAGCCATTTTTGAGAAAAAAAATTATAAATTTGCATAAGCAAGGTATTCTACTGCTCAAAAAGCAATGTGTCATCTTCCAATTCCAAAATAATTTTTTTCATCAAGATGTGTCATTTCTATGGAATGGCTGTTATGTCTGTGTGAAATTTGTGTGAATTTGAATGAATTTATGACTAAAAAGTGCATAAAAAATAATANTGTTGCCATGTAAAATTGCAGCATGTTGAGGTAAACATTATTCCAAAAATATGAGAACTGTTTACAAATTTCAAGACTCTTCAGCATGACTACAATACTCACTATAAACTCAATACAATACAGTTAAGTCCCGCCTTTAAGAAACTCACTTTTGACCTCAGCCTATTGTTTTCCTATTATTCTAGCAAAAATTCAGAGTCTGAGTTTCTTATAAAGTGGTTTCTTAAAGGCAGGACTTTACTGTATTAATCTCACACTAGTTTTAAATTGCAATGTTAAGACACAGTTAACTACTGTCAGTTCTTTTTGTAGTTCCTTAGACTGCATGGATTTCCTTTGCCGTGGGTGGTACCTCACATGATATGATTTTCTTCTTTGGCCACAGATCAACACTGGCATTTTTTGAAATAGAAATAGTCATATGTATTAGGGAGGGTGGTAAAGGTATTTTGTGAAACGTGATCGGTTATATTTTTTCTCGTGAAACGTGAAAGGCCAGTATTTATTTACGTGAAACGTGAAAAGCAAAATTGTTTTCCCCCTGACTCGTGATCCTGACTCCCCCCCCTTTACCACCCTCATTAGTAGCAATAGCTTTGATTATTTCTTTGTAATTAGCGCAGACTGTGAATTATCTGCTCCTATCTGCATTAATCAGCATCAGCAATAATAGTCAAACAACTTGATACATTATGGCAACAAACAAAGTGTTCAATATTCACTTTTGTGTCATATAACAGGTTTTGCATGTCTTGAATGAAAACAGCCTTCAGAGTTCATGATGCACAACATTTGGTCAGAACAAGTTAAAAGGACACAAGGTGTGAAGAATGGTGGCAGAAGCAATACTGATCCAATGCTATTTTGGTCTTTGCAAGAATGAATGATGTAAATAGTTATCCAATGCAGTGTGTTGGTCTTTGAATGTCACAAGGTAAAGAAGCAAATACTGATCCAAGGTGCAAATAGTGATCCAATGCTTTGCTGATCTGTACATGTCTGAAGAGCAATTGTTATCCAAAGAGGTGCAAGCCTTTACAGGAATGTTGCAGATTTATAAATTGCCTTGTACTCCTGCAACAAAATACATGAGATAAGCTTTTGTGTGTGTGTNAAGTGTTCAATATTCACTTTTGTGTCATATAACAGGTTTTGTATGTCTTGAATGAAAACAGCCTTGAGAGTTCATGATGCACAAAATTTGGTCAGAACAATTCTCATCAGGTTCATCAAGCACCAGTTTTTGTCAAAGTTAAAAGGACACAAGGTGTGAAGAATGGTGGCAGAAGCAATACTGATCCAATGCTATTTTGGTCTTTGCAAGAATGAATTATGTAAATAGTTATCCAATGCAGTGTGTTGGTCTTTGAATGAATGTCACAAGGTAAAGAAGCAAATACTGATCCAAGGTGCAAATAGTGATCCAATGCTTTGCTGATCTGTACATGTATGAAGAGCAATTGTTATCCAAAGAGGTGCAAGCCTTTACAGGAATGTTGCAGATTTATAAATTGCCTTGTACTCCTGCAACAAAATACATGAGATAAGCTTTTGTGTGTGTGTGAGATTTAACTATGACTATGTAGGGTCATGTGTAGCAACATTAAGTACATATTGTGACTACTTGGTAGACAATTAAAGTTTACTGACAATAGAAATTTGTGCTAAAGTAGGCAAAAATTTATCAATGACCACAAACAAAATTCTATCAGATGCAAAGAATAATGCCTAGGCCTTAGGCCCTGCTGGTTGACATCTTCCCGTCTGTGAAACAAGCGAGCTGTAACACCAATTCTATGAATGGTCAAAAGAAAAGAGAGGATAAAAAGGAACCCTCTCATGTTTGCAATGAAATGTGAACAGAGATGTGATTGTGATACTTAAAANACCGAGGGGAGCAAAAACTATGTCAACCCCCAGGCCATTAACATTGATGCAAACTACAATACATAAATACATAAAAACTAGAAAAGAAAAAACTAATAATGCCTACAAAATACATCTACGGACAATGTCAAAGTACTTGGTGGTTGAGTGGTGTATACAACTAGGTTTTTAAAATAACTCAATCAAACCGACCAGTTTTGTGGATGAACTGCAAAGTCAAATCGAGTATATTTCTATTGAGGTCATTAGGAAGGTCTTCATCACCATATAATAAAAGCTGCATAAGAACCTCGTTTGAAAGATTGTTATATCCAAATGGTCGTACTAAATCGAAAACTCCAGCGAGAAGATCTCGTCGTTGAGCATCAAAAGAAGGGCAGAGCAACAAAAAGTGTTCCGTATCCTCAATGCCATCATTCGTAGGGCACATTGGGTTTACAGTATCCCTAAAATTGTGTTTAAACTTGTGAAAGTTTAACTTGCTGAGACCAACTCTAAGTTGAGTAAGACAGGATAACCCTTTTGGATCGTGAATTCCAAAGACAGATTTCGCAGGGGGGCGGATTTTTGATAAAAGCTTTTTCTTAAAAACAGCAACCGATGGTGCAAGTCTCACTTCGGGTTCGAGTTTATTCCATTCTGATAAGCAGTGAGGGTAGAAGCTAGACTGAAATTTTTCTGTTCTTGCCTTTATTCGCCCAATCACATCCCGATTGCGGAAAGAGTACTGCGACTGATGAAGTGGGGGGATTGGTTCCGATGTATATTCAGGGCTTATATTATTTTTAAACTTGTAGAACAAAGTAAGGCGTCTACTCCACCTTCGGAGACTTAGTGACTCCCAGCCAAGCTCTGCGTACAGCTTATCTCGGGATGTTCCCTTCCATGTTCCTGTTACAGCTAAAGCAGCAGAATACTGAACAGACTCTAACTTTTCCATAAAATTTGATAAAATGATGTTTTGACTGAATTCACATACTTTGGAAGGAATATGGTAAATAACATCACCGTAGTCCAGGTGGGGTCGCACATAGAGCTTATATAGTTCGTTTAGGGTATGCCTGGGCAGATATTTGGAGAGATATTTCAGCAAGCCAATACCCTTTCTTGTTTTAGAAATAGCTGATTTGATATGAGCTGAAAAAGAAAGCTTGGAGTCCAGGATAATTCCTAAATGTTTATGTTCATTGACTTTCTTCACAGGTATGTTGTTAAAAAGGATCACTGGATGATCAATTTCAATTCTCTTCCTTGAAAATGTTAATTCAACAGCTTGTTTTTGCGGATCAGGATTAAATGACATCCTCCAGTCGTGAGCCCACTGTCTTATCAACCCAAGGTCATGATTCATATCATTGGCAGCTGTATTGGAATCTTCCACCACTGTGAACAACGATGTATCATCAGCAAATAACTTAACATTGCACCTTACCCCTGCAGCTAGATCATTTATGTAGACAAGGAAAAACAAGGGTCCTAAAATAGAACCCTGTGGTACTCCTGCTGAAATATCTCCCCAATTAGAACTCTGGCCATTCAGAACAGTTCGCTGTTTACGATCCTTAAGAAAACTTTGGATAAGAGAAAGAAGCTGTCCTGAGACACCACATTGTTTTAGTTTATAAATAAGTCCATCATGCCATACCCTGTCGAATGCTTTAGAAATGTCAAGATACACAGAACGAACATCAAGAGGAGGATTACAGTCAAAGGCTTTAAAGATGGTATGCGTTATTGAGAGTAACTGGTTGACCGTCGAGTCTCCTGGACGAAAACCTGACTGGTTGGGGTCTAGTGCATTACACGAAACAAGATGCTTGTATAGAGAATCATAAATGAGTTTTTCGAGTATTTTCCCAAAAATTGGTAGAAGAGAAATAGGACGATAGTTCCCTTTCACATTTTTCTCGTTCTTCTTATGGACTGGGACTACATTTGCATATTTCCATATTTCGGGAAATAGCCCATGCCTTAGACAGTTAGTGAATATTATCTTTATTGGAGTAACTAATGCACTATCGCTAAGTTTTATCATCCGAACAGATATTTCATCCCAGCCATGCGCTTTATTAGGATTAAGTGATCTTATGATATTTAGTATCTTTTCTTCAGAAATAACAAAGTCATTTATTAGAGTAGTAGTTACTGGAGCATCTTGTGGAATTTCACTGCCTGTATCAATTGTCGTACATTGAAGTATGAAGTAGTCATTAAATAGCTGTGCCTTTTCAGTAAAATCCGTTATAAACAATCCGTTTTCTAGAAGAGGTGGTATTATGGGAATCTTTACTTTGTTCAGAACAGTGTTTATCAGGGTCCAATAGGTTTTGCTACTAGTCCCAGGATTTGCTAAAGTTTTCCCTGCCTTTAGGAAGTAGCTTCGCTTGGCTTCCTCGATCAGTCTCGTGCCTTCAGATGTCATTTTTTGTATACCTTCAAGCTTTTCGGCTGGCTGACCACTCCTCACGAAATTTTTATATGCACGATTCTTTTTCCTTAGAAAGTTTTTAACAGTTTGCGTTATCCAGGGAGCTTGTCGAGGCCTAATTGTTTTAACTTTATTTGGAATGAAATTAGAATAAATATTCAAAAGGACTTCATTGAGTAGTTTAACCTGTTCATTAGGGCAAGTCATGTTGTCGAGATGTTCGTGCCAGCGAAACATTTCAATGCTTTTCTTAATGGCTACAAAGTCTGCCTTGTCATAGTACCAAATCTTACGTGTGTGTGGAGGTAGTGCGATGTTCGAAACAGATAGTCTACCGTAAACAATTTGATGGTGGCACTGCTCATGTAGTGATTGATGAACACCAGACTCGATAACGAGGTTAGGCTGATCAGTAAATATTAAGTCAATACAGGATTTAGAATCACCCATCAAATGAGTTGGTTCTGAAATCAACTGATGAAGACCCATCTCAGACGTTATTGGCTCAAATAGCTTTCCCTCATTATTTTCAATATCGTTTTCCCACCACTGAGTTGATCTACAGTTGAAATCACCAGTAATAATAACGCAGAATGGATTTTCAGCGTGCATTTTGGACAACATCACCTCAAAGTTTATTGTAAAGTTATCAAACTCCTCCTGGCTCTGACTTGGACTTCTATAGATTACAGCGAAAAAGTATTTTTTCCTGTTTAATTGGATCTCACGCACAACGCATTCAGGGAGAGTCACGAGGTCAGAACGATTTTTTGAAGGAAGGGAATCCTTGACGTATAACCCAACACCACCTCTTTTCACATTTTGTGGATGGTTTTCTTTAATAAAAGTATAGCCATCTAGTGCAAGCCTATCTTCATCAACGGTGCTGTCAATGTGAGTTTCTACAATGCCGATTAAATCATAGTTACAAACCGAGTTGTATGCCTCAATAAGGGAAACTCTTAAAAAGTCATGTGCAGTAATACTATTCAAATTCCAACAGCAAAAATCCAGTGTTTCTGGACCAGGATTAGTTTCAACATCACCGCTGAGCAAAATAATCCTAAAAATAAACCATTGTATATGTAGTGTGCAACACGCTACGCACGCAATGTAGAAGTAGGCATACTGAGAGTGAAAATACTTATAACGAACCATAAGAATGACACCGATCGGGATTCGCTTGAGAAGTTCTACAGTCACGTACAGTACTGTCTTCGCAAAGTGATGCATGCGGGCAAACAAAGGCAAGAAACAAGACTGTGTTGCCACAGAGTGCACTGCAAGAAACTGTGTTATTAGTACAAAGGGTAGAACAAGGATCGAAACTGCAATAAAGCAACAACAAAACCAGTAAAGTTTAAGCACTTGGAAAAGAATTGAAAATGGGCTAATGGTTTTGCTCAGGGGACACGATCTTTGAATGGATACACGGAAACACCCTATTGTTGCTCGCCATTGATTGATCTCAACCGGCATCATCGTGAAGAAGTCTTCTCGCTGGTCCTAAGAGGGTATAATATACCCCGCAACCACCATTGGTACTTTCTAAAGAAAACAACGAAAAATATACGAAATTACAATAATCACAATTGAAAAGAATTTTACGATAATTACAATAAACACGGACTGTAACACAAAGTACGTAAGTTAATCGATTCGAAAGCATTCTGTTGAATGCGATACTCGTGCGCTCTTTGAGTACTCGTGCACTGGGTGCTTTCCTGCTGCTGCACGTTTGGGCTGACTTTCAAGATAGTTTCAGAGTCAAAATATCTTTTACAAGAACTTACTATTTCAAAAGAAGAGAAATTTCGCGTTCTCTTTAAAACAAGGGAGTATTCCTAGGAGGATGATCCAAATTATTTGGGGGGACTCCGAGAATAATGACTGTTTGCAAACTTTTATTGCAGTTATAGGACAAATAATTGAGCCACTGTCGGATTTCCCCAGAGACAGGTTTAAGTGAGCATCGAGAAACTGATTAATTGGCAGAAAAAACAACATGAAAAATAGAAAGAAAAACAAGGTGCCCTAAATATGTGGCTACATGGGTACTTGAACAACGAATTCGTTGTTTTAGAACCTAACTAAATAATTATTAAAGTGGAATTTCTGAATGTTGTTTAGTTCATGAAAAACTTAAAAAAAACAGAAGGACATTTAGCCCAATTTAGCCCAATTTAGCCCATGAAACCAACGTCAACGCTAGCTGAAAATACACGTTTTTATTTATAAGAAACTAGTTCATATGGAACTAACACCATGAATGTCAGAAAATTTACGAAACTCTTGATCTACTTTTAGTACTATATAGCGGAAATTTTCGTACAAAACCAGGAAAGTTTTAGTACTAGATATGAGCTTATTCAAGTTTCATTATAAAAAAAAACGTGTATTAGAAACTATCAAAAACTATGCAATACATACAATGCAAAAAGACAACAACGATTGCAGTTTCGCCATACGGCGACTACGGGGACTTACCAAGGTAGTTCTAGGCATATTTTATGAGTTCTTTAAGTTCATTCTCATCCTTGAAATAGTGGAAGTCTCCTTCGAATCTGAGACACAGCCTGCAGTTGATATCTGCAAAAGCAAAATTCTCATCGTTGTCTTCCAACCAAGTGTTTGCCTTCTCGAGCAATTTCACCTTTCTGAACAGAAGCTTTGGTATAGCCTTTGGTATCTGTATTGTTATTTGTCAAGATAATTAAGGGTAGCCATGCCTATCATGCTCACAATGGTATCGTCTTTGTAAATATGTTTTTGTTAAATTGTACATTTTTAGATTGTGTATAAAAAAAAATAAAAGTTATATTGTTTTTATTTTAGAAAGAAGAAGAATTAGAGTCGCACACCAGTGAATGATGCGAGACATCTAGCTGCAAGAAACAAGGACAAAGGAGGTGAATAGAAGTGGTGTCACTTGTGGAGTGTGTCTTTCAAATATTGAGAATTATGCGGTGGAATTTTCTCCACCAGTAGTGGCTACATGTTCGTGAGACAGCGGAGAATGAGGCAAACTGCCTGATGTGTTGGGCGGAGGTAAATCTTACCCTAACCGAGCCAATCCTTATAAAGGAACCGTCTTCCGTTCCTTCTGGTTCAGAACAAACTCCTTTACAAGGGTTGACTTGGTTACGGAGAATGATGGCAGAATAAGTTTCAATTTCAATCGTTTTAATTAGTTGTAAATAATTTCATTCATGTTCTTTATTAGTTTTACAATCATTTCAAGTAGTTAAAAGAATTCAGTTTGTGTTCTCTCTTGATTTATACTACCAATTTGCATAGCTTAAGCAGTGTTTGCCTAGCTTTCTTTCTTGTCTCCAAAAACGAGGATAACTATACCTTCTGCGCATGCGCGGGAATGATCGTGAATAACAATACCTTGTAAACTACTGGGGTCTTACGGTACCGTGAAAGATTGGCTCCACGGCAATGCAGATACAGAATTAAGCTGTCCCTCTGGAGACATTGCAATAACTTTTGATAACACCCAAGTATTCGGGAAGTGCTACACAGTGAAGCCAAATAGTAAGATTGATACGTCCGTGATAACAAATATCATAGTGATACAACTACGAAATACTGAGCCCTCTCAGCCGTTCTTTGCTAATCTTGATGAGCTTCATTACGAACAACTATACTACTTTGTTAATAAAATGATCAAACTTGTGAGCGAAAATGTTGATGCTAAAAAAGGAAATTGTGTTTTTTACGGTCCAAGCAGATTTGTGACATTTGTAGAAACAATTTAAGAGTGTCGCTCAAGGAATACATGGAAACAATTGAATCCAGCATCAAGTCGAATACAAAAGTCCCACCACAGCAAACCAGTCCTTCGTAACATCGGAATAAACGCTGGCATACATAGGTATGGTGGTACATTGCGGCATTGGCTGATTGTATGCTGTGATGGACTTCCTTTCAAGCTTTATCTCAATCTCATCAATGAAACAAGGGTGTGTATTGAATATGAAAGTAATTTTTCGGCATGGAAAAATTCTCTGTGCATTGCAAATTGCAACATGATAATATAATGCAGAGATTCTATCGTGAATTTGATTGGGTATTTCTACGGCCTGGGGTGGACACATTGAGATGAATGCTATAAAGCCTTTTTTTAGCTCAATTGGACTCCCTTCATGCAAAAATTGTGCGACACAATGGGCTTCAAATCCGAAATAGTGGAGATAACACATCTACAACATAGCATCCATCTGCTGAGAGTTATTTCTCGTATTGCAAAACAAGGGACAGTGATCCAAACTTTGTGTATTTATTGTCTCAAACAGTACAGTATGCACAAGCTATAATTAATTACAGAATAGGGATACGTAGGAATAATGGTAGTCTTTTTTTTTTATATTCATATAAAAATTTACAATACATGGTACATCCTACCACGGGGGGGGGGTTCTTCCATAGTAAAGGTACCTGCCGGGATGTGCCGCCCTCAAGGGTATACTTTTTCGGACTTCTAGTCTAGCCAAGGGTATACTTTTTGGCAATTTTAGTCTAGGCCAGTCTATGCAAGGGTATAGTTTTTGGCAATTTTCGTCCAGGAAAGGCCAAATTTTCTTAATTTGTGTCTAGAAACCCCAAATTTTGGCGATTTTGGTCTAGAGAAGGCGAAATTTTGGTGATTTGTGCCTAGAAAACGGCAAATTATGGCACTTTTGGTCTAGAAATTAGTCTAACCAAGGGTATCATTTTCACAAAAATTGGTCTAGCCAACGGTACGATTTTGAAGATGCTGGCGGCACACCCCTATCCGAAATTTGGCCAAGAACCACCCCGTGCATCCTACTATACTTTCTAATTACTATACAACTATACAATACTACAGGGACGAAACCACGGGGAGCAAAAAGGCATGACTGCCCTATGGCGATAACATGAAACAAAAA
>REGM01000249.1:413926-424210 GCA_004194415.1 Aurelia aurita | reverse complement strand
ATTGTTTTAAATGATTTTAAGGCATTTTAGAGTATTTGCATAGGTAATTAGGGCTTTTAATGAAAGAATGAAAAACCGGTGCAACTAAATAATGAATAAATGAAATAAACAATGAGTTTAAATAGATATAATATTGCTGATTTTTACTCCTTGATGATTTGTAATACATTCTAGAGCCATTATGAAAGGAATTATTAGATAAAACCTTAGATATTGCTAATTTTGTCAATAGTTAGAAAATATCGCATTTTCCCGCTATTATGACGTCATAGTGACGTCATGGATGTAATGAAGAATAAAAAAAGTGTCCTATTGTGTAGATTTTGTTACTGTGCACCTTTGTACCAAGTCTCAGCCTCATATCTACATTAATCACGAAGTTATGAAGGGGGGGCACTTTGTGCCCCCCCCCGGTACTATAAAGGTCCAAAAAGCCCGGTATTAATAGGGTTAAAGACAAATGACGGATATATAGCGCCTAGTTTAAAAATAGAACAAAAGATGTCTGAGTGCCTTATTTGTCCAGTACTTTTGATAATCTCTCGAGGTCATCAAATACAATGGAATACAATAGGCTATATTTGGATTGCCCAGGCCCTGATTTAAGTCGCCTTATATCTCCGTCATTTGTCTTTAAGAGTCATATTCGTAAGGCTATTCTTAAGGCAAGAAGGGGAATGGGGATGATACAATTTCTGTCTAAGTATGTGTCACGTGATGTACTCGACAAGTCTATAAACTTATGTCATCTTGATCATTGTGATTTTATTTATCATAAACATGATCCATATATGACCCTTGATGTCACAAAAAGACTTGAACAAACATGGAGAGGTATAAGTAGGCAAAGGCTCTACGACGAACTGGGATGGGAACATTTGTACCACAGAAGGTGAATTAGGCGGCTGTGACACTTCTTTAACTTTCGTAAAAATCATCAACCAGCGTATCTGTTTGCCGAAATTCCTGCTGTTCGCGAAGTTTCGTATTCTCTTAGAACCGCAAATGAATATGATCCAGCTGTCTGCAGAACTGCTGGTTTTTCAATTACAAATACTACTCCTCTTTGGTAATCCGCGTTCTAACAATATTACTAACAAATTAATTCTAGAGGCAACAATATTATTAATTTTGTCGACTGAAAGGCTTAAGTTAGCTGAATAAAACCACCAGCAGCGCCCCATACATTTCCGCCCTGTTTTTAGGTTTAACTTTATCTTTAATTTTGAATAAGTCTGTCTCACATTAGATGTTAGTTGAGATTTGCAACAATGAAATCAGTCATCTTGAACTTCACAATTGTTTAGTTATTGTGATAGCTTTACCTGACATCTAATGTGAGACAAACATTACTTTATGAATTGTACACTTGTTGGATTGCAAGCACCATATGCAGTCGGGACCAGATGACTTTATGTCCTTTCCCACTGTGTATGGTGCAAATAAAGTAAGTTGTTTTTTTAGATTTGTTTTGATTGATGATATATAAAAAAAAAGTGACTGCAACAACTATATACTAAACAGGTAAGACCACAGAAAGCTGCAGGTAGGTAGAATAATCCCCCAGTCTTCTTTTTATTGTCAAAATGGTCTATTCAGCGAGTCCGACATCTGGTAATCATTCTTGG
Organism: Aurelia aurita; assembly: GCA_004194415.1. NCBI lineage: Eukaryota > Metazoa > Cnidaria > Scyphozoa > Semaeostomeae > Ulmaridae > Aurelia > Aurelia aurita. The sequence goes on along the minus strand of REGM01000249.1, from coordinate 422,582 downwards.
AGTAAAATTGATCTTGTTAATCATTTAAATGATCGTTTCTTAAATTTTAGGATATTCCATCGAAAAAATTGCTCAAGGCAAGCCAACAAGACAATCATCAACCGCTTTTGGTGGAGTACCATCAAGGGCAGTAGATGGAAACAAGAACACAAATTGGGGAGGATCTTCTTGTACACATACAAACCGACAATTTAAGCCATGGTGGAGAGTTGATCTTCAAAACATTTATGCTGTAAGCAAAGTGAAGATAACTAACAGAGGAGATTGTTGTTCCAATAGATTGAGACGAATTGAAGTCAGAGTTGGCATGACGGATAATAATCCTGCTGCCAATGCACTGTAAGTTTTTATTTACAAATTTTACAAGTGATGTTCAGTAAGTATTCTTTTGTAAAGCTAGATTTGCATTTCAGGATATATTTTCATTTGTTTACTGCGGTAACATGGAATCTTCAGAGCATATCACAGAAATATTTTTCAATTTCATTTTTTTCATTTTTTTCATTAATTCATTTAAGGAGGGTTGCCCTTCAGCAAAGGCTGATTTTCAAGGGGCCCTCCAATAAAAAATTTTAATTACAATATACAATAAATTAAACCTACATTATAAAAAACCATAAAGCTAAAAACCTATTTACAATAATTACAGTTTCTAAAGTGAAAGGAAAATTCAACCCTTAATAGAATTTTTAAAACTATTAAGGGAGGATGCCTTCTTTGACTCAGCTGGAAGGCTATTCCACAGCTTAGCTCCTCGGAAAGAAAAACATTTTTGTCCATTTGCTGATTTTTTCTTTGGTAACCTCAAGTCAGTGTCTGTGTTACGGAGGTTACGGGAGGAGCATTGTGAGTTTTTGGTGAAAAGGTTACACAGGTATTGTGGAGCCAACCCATGAAGAGACTTGAAGACCATAATCTTAGACTCATTGCTAATGAGTTCTTCAATGGTCTTCCAACCCAGCCCTTCGATAAGAGGTCTGCTTGGGGTATCAAAGCTGCTATTCGTTATGATTCTAGCAGCACGATTTTGAAGCTTTTGCAACCGGTCAATTTCCGTAGAACCAGCACAACCCCAAACAGAGCAGCAGTATCGAAGGTGGGGCTCAACAATGCCTGTGTAGAGAGTCTTCAGACTTTCTTTTGGCAAAAAAGTCTTAGCATGTTTCAGAAAGCCAACAGCCCTAGATACCTTGGTAGAAACAGCTTTGATTTGTTCTTTCCAGTCTAGGGAACTGTCAATTTGTACACCAAGGTATTTTGTTTTTTGAACTACATCCAGCTTGTTATTATGAATGTGCAAATCCAAGACGTCATTTTGACCTTTAAGAATGCTATGTTTCTGCTTGGTAGAAATGAGCATGGAATGAGTTTTTGCAACATTCAAGGAAAGTTTGTTGCCTTGTAGCCAAGTAGTCAATTGTTTAAGATCACTGTTTATAGCCTCATTCAACTGAGTCATATCACTGGACTGGTGGCATAGACTGGTATCATCAGCATACATGGACACAGTGGAAGCTTGGACAGCTTGCGGGAGATCATTAATATAAATGAGGAAGAGAAGGGGGCCCAGGCAAGAGCCCTGTGGAACACCAACTTCTATATCCTCAATGTTAGAATCAACACCGTTAACCCTACAAAATTGTTTCCGGTTGGATAGGTAAGACCGGAACCAAGAGAGTTCTCGCTGCTGAATGCCATAAAGTTCAAGCTTTTTACAAAGAATATCATGATCAACTGTATCAAAAGCCTTTTTTAGGTCAATAAACACTAAGCCCACGAGCTTACCAAGATCCAACCCATTGTACCAATCATCGGACATTTTAAGCAAACAGGTTAGTGTGGAACGTTGGCGTAAAAAGCCAGATTGGTCAGAGGAAAAATGACCATTTTCTTCCATAAACTGATATAGTTGTTCAAAGACAAGTTTTTCAAAGAGCCTTGAGATGACAGGTAAGACTGATATTGGCCGATAGTTGGACTTCTCGGTCTTGTTTCCTTCTTTGAAAATTGGAGTTACTCTAGCTACCTTCCATGAGTCTGGAAACTGGCTGGTTTCAATGGATGTGTTAAACAAGACAGCCAGGGAGTTTTCAATGAAAGGCAAAGCAAGCTTCATAAAGTAGCTAGAGATATTGTCAATCCCGAAGCTCTTTGCTGTTTTTACTTTGGCAAATGCATCCCTGATCTCTTTCAGCTCAATAGTTCTAAAGTTGAATACTGCCTTGCTTTTGTTAACTTCATAGTCACCTGATAAAAGGGGATTAGGGGCAGGATCAATTTTGTTTGCAAGTTCCTTGCCTATTGAGCAAAAGAAATTATTCATAACATTGGAAATGTCTTGTTTATGAACAGTTTCAGTGCCAGACTCCTTAAGACAATCAATGTTACTAGACTTGGATCTTTTATTGTGCAGTTCATTGATTGCCTTCCAAGATTCTTTCATGTTGCCTTTACATGCAGAGATCCTATTGGTATAATGCTGCTTCTTCAACTGAATATTTCGGGTAGTGACTTTATTACGGACCTGCCTATAAGACTCCATAAGAAGTGGGGATTTACTTTTGACTGCTGATTTTTTTAGCTTGTCTCTAGTATGAATTAAATCCCTGAGGTCCCTATCAATCCAGGGGCAGTACTTTTCAGAAACACGCATTTCAACTATTGGAGCATGTTTCTCTATGATCATAGAGAACCAATTAGACCAATGGTTGACAAGCAGATTAATATCATCGGTTTCATTAACCATTTGCTCCCAGCATATGCCAGAAACATCAGCAAGGAACGCCTCCTCATTGAAGTTCTTCATTTTCCGGGTTTTGATCATTTTATGGCCTTTTTCTACTGCTCCATTAAACTTACGGATGCAGTAAACCATATAGTGATCACTCATGGAAACTTCATGCACTCCTGATTTTAAGATGTTTCTGGCACATGTCGTAGCCACATGATCAATGATAGAAGAGGTAGTTAAAGTGGCCCTTGTTGGTTCCTCAACAAGCTGTTTGAAGCTGAACAACTCATAGAGATCAAGCATGTGCTTTGAATCATTGTCTATGGGCTGCTCATCTTGTTTTGGGGTGAGATCACAATTTGTGTCTCCTAAGAGGATCATTTCTTTGCCCTCTTTGTCCAGAAAAGAAAGCACCTTTTCCAGCTTATTGAAAGTCCCAACAGGGCCACTTGGTGGTCTGTACCAAGCAAGAACAAGAAATGACTTGCTTTTAGGTGGCTCAACTTCAATACAGATCAATTCTAAGTCATCAGTAGGAACATCAGAACGTACTTTATATCTAATAGAATCCCTAATATAAATAGAGACACCACCTCCGTGGCATGTTCTATCAAGACGTTCTTGCTGGTAGCCAGAAACCTTAGTCAATTCTTTTGGATATTCAGGATCTAACTTAGTCTCGTTAAGGGCAAGAATATGAATCCCTAGACCTTTAATCAGTAATTTAAGTTCATCTTGGTGACTACGGAGACCATTGATGTTCAGGGATGCAATTGCCATGCCCTTCTTGTACCCAAGACGCTGATGACACCAGTCAGAGCCCACATCTGTGGTGCTGGCATCCTCCCTATCAGAAATTTGGGATGGAAGTAGTTCAACTTCTTCCACCCCCGTAGACCTGTTAAAGACACAACTTATTTACCAAATTACTTGCTAGTTTTTCAGTACCTTTGAAATTCAAATGTAGTTTTTGTGGGCCTGATAGATCTTCCTCAACGATGTTATCATTGTCAACAATTTCCATTTGTGATGATCTAATCTTTTGTTTCAATGCTACAAGTGTCTTATTGGCCTTTTTGTTATCCAATCTTAGAGTTGGCAGGGAAATTATGACTTGGCAAGTTTGCAGCTGTGTTTCAATATCATTTTTTAGTTCCAACAACTCAGCCAGCATTTCATCAGCATTCAGATCACCAGCATCATTAGTTGATACATGCAAAATGATTGTTGATGGTTTCTTGCGAATGAGGGGCTTGATGTGATCTTTCATATCTAAAATGGTTGCCCCTGGGAAGCTTCTTACCTTGATCTTGCTAGGGCCATCAAATTTGTATCTTGCTAGGGCCATCAATTCCCGGATCCAATAAACATTTTATTCCTACAAGATATTTTGTTTTTTATTTTTCAGTCCTGGAAGCCAAAATTTGATCCGCCTTGGCTTCAATGAAAACGTATGGGTATCCGAAGCCTACTACCAAAGCCGACCAGACCACCCCGACTGGCAACTCATCCTAAGGACTTCAAGCTTTTCTCTGAGGAGAGAAGACTATTGAAGTTTTTTAGGATGAGCGGTGGTACTACCCCAGGCTAGTACCCCAGGCCAAGGGCTCGAACGCGCAACCTTTCTCGCAGAAGTCGAGGGCACTAACCACGAGGCCAACCTACCACCAAAGCTGCCAATACTACTCTGGAATCGCTCTTTTTAGCACGGGCTTTAGGAAACTTTGAATTAAAAATTAGATTTTCCGATGATACCTTGAGTATTTTTCCTCTGTTTTGATTCGTTCGTGATAGATCGAGAGTGAAGCACGTGTCGGAGTGACGTGACCTAGAGCAATTATGCCATTCTAATGGCTCTAGGTCACGTCACTCTGCCACGCGCTTCACACTCGATGTATCACGAATGAAATACAAATGAAGAACAATATTCGATGTATCATCGGAAAATCTAATTTTTAATTCAGAGTTTCCTAAAGCCCATGTTTTTAGTAATTTGCCTCCTTTTTTTAGCTGTAAGTACTATTCTGGAAGCGTTGGCCAAGGGCAGACACTGATGATTACATGTTCATCTCCTGTTGCTGGACGATTTGTGTATGTGACGCTTCGAGGTCGAGAATATTTGACACTGTGTGAAGTTGATGTTTCTGGGGCAGTAAGAGGTATAGCTTTTTCAATTAGTCACCACCAAATTAATTCTAATTTACTACTTTCTACGGCATTTCAGATTGCCAGTTTGTTTTTATAAGTTACATCTTAGATGCTGCACTCGTTTTTCTAACTTCCTCCTGATTTAAAAATGAACCAGTACAATTTTTTTACAATTTTTTTAGTACTCTGATTTGCTGACAAAGAATTTATCAACAGTGAGTAGGCTGGTAATTATTAAGTTAACACCAATCTGTTTTCGTTGTTTATGGGAGATGATGAACAACCAAATAAAGTTACTTCAGTTGATATCGAAGTGCAAATATTTAACTTTGTTAAGTTTTTTATCTGTGTGCTATTGCACCACACGCAATCAGAAGAATTTTTTGATCAGTTATGAGAAATGATGAAGTTGAAATTCGCTTTATATATCTAACAAAATGAAATTCAAAGTTTTCATACAGGATCGCTTCTTTCATGCTTTCCTTGATTTTGCTGCTTATTTCCTATCGATTTTCCGTGTTTTCTATTCCGTACGGCTCTAAATTACACAATTAAAGAGAGTAATTGTCTTCTTGAGTCCCAGACTTTATACTATAATCCTAGGGGTAACCATCAACATGCTTCAAGTAAATTCTAATATCAATACATTTTAGCTGACTTCCTTTCTTGCACTGCAGGAAATATCAATGAAAACATTGCACAAGGCAAGCCAACACGACAATCATCAACAGCTTATGGTGGGTTACCATCAAGAGCAGTTGATGGAAAGAAAAACAAAAATTGGGGAGGATCTTCTTGTACTCATACAAACCGACAATTTAGGCCATGGTGGAGAGTTGATCTTCAAAACAGTTATGCTGTAAGCAAAGTGAAGATAACTAACAGAGGAGATTGTTGTTCCAATAGATTGAGACAAATTGAAGTCAGAGTTGGTATGGTGGATAATAACCCATCTTCCAACCAGCTGTAAGTTTTGATTTGCTTTATTTTGATTACAGCAAATCGTTTTTCTGGATAGATACATTGTTATTGTTCTGCGACAGAGGATTTCGCTCTTTGATTGACTTCTCCTCGGAGTTAGCCAATCAAATCAGCTCAAAATGTCGCGCGCGTGATATTTTGCACCCAGTGGAAACAGCTTTACATAGCGTTATAATCTATGCGATGCGAGGATCCGTTTCGTATTGCCTTACATGTCACGTTTTGCTCTCTCGTTGGGATTTCCTGATAATCTGTGCTCTTTTTCTAGCAGCCTCTTTTCAATTTGTAATTTTGCCTAAATTATTTGGGTTTCATTGCTACATTTGAAGAAATCTGCAATTTTGGGTTCCCGAAGACCCATTTCCTTATGTGACCAACTTTACATTCTGTTTGCTCCTAGTGCGAGCGACGAGTGGATTGCAACTTAGCTAGCAATTATATTCAGTATGAAGCCTTGTTTTCAACCGGTATTTATTATCCCTTAAAACAATCTACTGGATGCGCCAGAACATAGTTGTAACTTTTGACAGGACGCGATAAATCGTACACAGGGCTGGCTATGTAATATTTATTTAAGATCCCAAATAATGCTGGATGATTTTTTGTCGATTTTACGATGGCCTACTTCCCGAACTATAAGCGATTTCTTGAAGATTGTTGGTTTGGAAACTGCCTAAATCGATCAAAAAAACATCGATCAAATTTCCTAAAATCTGACCTTGACAGTACAAATAAATCCATTTCTTAATTCCTAATGGTAGTTTCCAAGAAGTCTTATCTAGATCAGTCTTTGAAAAATTTGATCGTTGTTTTTCAATCAGGGTAGCTTGTTTCCAGGCTAAGAATTTTCTAGAAATCGCTTAAAACGCGCGAAGTAAGCGGCTGAAAAATCGAGATTTTGTTATTTGAGATTTTGACCAAAGATTAAGCTATTAATCTTCAAATCAGAGTATTGTACGATTTATCATGGCCCACCCGGTTGATACATTTCATGTTTCCGCTTCGTCATCTTAATTGCGCACTATTTCTTAGTTGCAACTACTACGCTGGCACAGTCGGCAATGGACAGACACTCGAGCTGGCATGTTCAAATCCTGTTGTTGGACGTTTTGTGTATGTAACACTCAGAACTCGAGAATATTTGACGCTGTGTGAAGTTGAAGTTTATCAGATGTCTGGAGGTATCCATTCAATATTAATTATTTTAAAGACCCTGTGCTCCCCACGATCTTCTGCACTTACACAAACCATCAACACATCATGTTTTCCGTAAACAACATATCTTGAACACACAATAGTGGGAACATAGATAGCTCCAAGGAACAAAGCTTATTTCACTTCAAAATCGATTGCATAACAACTTTCATTTGAAGACTGAAATGATAATACAACATCGAGATTGCTAGGCCAAAATCAGTTTCATACATTATGAAAATCAAAGGACCCTCTGGGGGGACTCACGGACCAGGCATAACGTTTAAGTGTTAGACAAAGAAGGTCGTAGGAGATATATCATTTTTAGAAAATCTCATTACATAACAATGTTTTTCAGCTTTCAAAAACTACAATTGCTTCTAAAAACAAGAAGAACTTTTATAAAAGATGAAGCCTTCAAGAAAAAGTTCATAACCTGACTTGACAAGTCTTGAAAATGTTCTTTGAGGACGTTATTTAAACCTTCAAAAGCTGTAAAAAATGTCAATGAACAAGTATGGGGAAGTTAGTTTCTAGCTAAAATCAAAGTACATATCTGAAAAGGCAGCATTCAAACTCTGTTCCATTGTTCCTGAAGTACGACGGAAAATCTATGGGGTTACTTCTTAGGCGTACAAGGTGTCCTATTGCCCTCAACTCTGTATGTTCTTGCAATCAGATTCCGAGAAAGCCCGTCAATGTTAACATTGACGTCACTACTGTTTTCAGCAACAATGAGTCAATTAGAGGTAGTATTGATATTCCATACTTGAATGCAAGCAACCATAAACAGCCATTATCCTTTTCACCTCGACGTTAGCAAGGCTAGCTGGTGTAGTGGTTAAGGCGTTGGAACTTCAGATCTGACGGCTGGAGTTCAAATCTCAATCTGAGCAAATTTTTTATTTCTGACGATTTGTGTTTACATGTTTCCTTTTCCTCACTTGAGTCACTACAGTCACATCTAAAACCGTTTTAGATTTGAAAAAGCCTCCTTTATCATTCTATAAAATGTTCAAAGTTTTACACAACGACGAGGGGCTAATTCAGTCTAACACTGGGTTGTTGTTGTTGCTAGGAAGCCGAAAAAGACCAAAAAAGGTCGAAAACATGTCACTGCTAAAGCAGTAAAAAAAGCATGAAAATGAAACTAATTTCTTTAAGAAACTTCACGACATCGTTTGAAAAGGTTTACGACAGCTTTTAAGTTTTAGAACACAGAGAAAAACGATAGAAAACGCAAGTTTCGAAAGGAGGAAAACTTGCAAATTTGATGGGCCTAAATGAAAAATAAAAAAATTTCTTCACAGCTTCCAAAATGAAATGGCTTGTTTTTCGACGGTTTTTGGAAATAACTGTGAAATAATACTTCGAGTAGGTAAAGAATATCGATTTACGTCGAATTTTACCTTGCCGCGGCCGTTTACTGCGCGAAAATCGGTCAAACGGCTCAAAAGTAGTGATTTTTTTCCACTTCACCTCTCGCTAGCGTCTTCTGAGAATGCGCGTTTTCTTTTGTTCCACAAGACATTGACTCCAAGACGCATGCGCTAAAACTCCATTACTGTCCGCCATTAGCTACTAAATGTCATGCATGCCCTG
>REGM01000249.1:389689-413042 GCA_004194415.1 Aurelia aurita | reverse complement strand
GTTAAAAACAAGTTTTTCAAATAGCCTTGAAATGACAGGAAGAACTGAAATTGGTCGGTAATTAGACTTTTCAGCTCTATCACCTTCCTTAAAAATTGGTGTAATCCGAGCATTTTTCCAAAATTCAGGAAACTGACTTGTTTCAAGAGAGGTGTTAAACATGAAAACTAAAGAGTTTTCAATATATGGAGTGGCTAGCTTTAGAAAGTAGCTAGATATGTTGTCACTTCCAAAGCTCTTAGATGTTTTTATCTTACCCATTGCATCTCTGATATCCTGCACTACAATTGGCCTAAAATTGAAGCGCTTATTATCAGGGTTAAGATTATATTCACCTGTGAGCATGGGGTTGGGGGCATCCTCAATCTTGCTTGCTAGATCCTTACCTACTGAGCAGAAATATGCATTCATACGGTTGGAGATTTCCTGCTTATCAACAACTTCTCCTCGAGGTTCCTTCAAAAGATCTATGTTTGTGGATTTAGATCTTTTATTTAACACCTGGTTGATCGTTTTCCAGGATTCCTTCATGTTACCTTTAGCCTGAGCGAGTTTTTCTGAAAAATACTGCCTTTTCAACTCAGAGTTTTGTTTGTTAATTTTGTTCCTGATATGCCTATAGGAGCTCATAAGGAGCAGAGATTTGTTTTTAACAGCAGCTTTTTTGAGTTTATCCCTGCTTCGTATTAGCTCCTTTAGGCCTCCATTCACCCATGGGCAGTACCTTTCAGAAACACGCAATGACTTGATAGGAGCATGCTTGTCAATGATCAAGGAAAAGAGGGTTGACCACTGGGTGACAAGCACATTAATATCGTCTGTTTCATTTAAACCTTGCTCCCAACAAATGTCAGCAACATCAGCAAGGAATGCATCTTTGTCAAAGTTTTTCATGGACCTGGTTGTGACCACTTTATGGTCCTTCTTCAATGCACCCTCAAACTTGCGTACACAAAAGACCATATAGTGATCACTCATAGAAACCTTGTGCACTCCTGATTCAATGATGTTTCTGGCAGATGTTGTAGCAATATGATCTATGATGGGAGATGAAGTTAGTGTGACCCTGGTTGGCTCCTCAATAAGCTGTTTGAGGCTAAAGAGCTCATAGAGACTGCGAATGTGCTGGGAGTTATTTCCAGCAGGCTGGTCAGGGGCCCTTTTTGTGAGATCACAGTTTGTGTCTCCAAGAAGGATAATTTCTTTGCCCTCCTTATCCAGATAGGAAAGAACCTTTTCCAGCTTACTGAAGGAACCAACAGGGTCACTTGGTGGCCTATACCAGGAAAGGACAAGATAGGACTTGCTTTTGGGTGGCTGAATCTCTACACAAATTAGCTCAAGATTGTCGATGGGGACATCGTCTCTAGGTTTGAATTTTACAGAGTCCCTGACATAAAGAGAGACACCACCACCATTGCAAGTCCTATCAAGGCGTTTTTGCTGGTAGCCAGCCACTGCAGTGAGTTCCTTAGGGTATTGAGGATCAAGCTTGGTCTCATTCAAAGCAATGACCATGAGACTGCAAAGGATCATGGAGAGCACAGGGTCTTTAAGTAAGGAAATTGTTGTAAGACTAGTATACAATGTGTCCAACAATGATTTTTCAATTTTTTAATTGTTACTGCGAAGGAGTCTCAATTTCAAACTTTTTCTAATGACACCCTTTTCTAGAAGAAGAAATTTCAACTTAAAGACTCTGCGCTAACCAACAGCCTCTGCGCAGTGAAGCTATACCACAATGCAGTTTGTTCAATCCCACATTGCAATTCTAGAACGTCCACTTGTTTACAAAGATATAGAACGTCTTCACCTTGTGAGCTAATTTTAGAATGCCAAGACGACATATTGAATTTTTTCAATGCCGGGTTTCCTGTCAGCTATATGCATGAAAACACTCCTTTTTCTGATAACAAAACAAATCAGGACATCAAGTTTCGAACTGACTAGAGATTTTAACATTGACAAAGCCATAGAGTCCAAATTAGAAATTCGATATTTCCCTTTCTCCAATTTTCAAAGGGGCCTTTGCAACCTGCATACCTTGCACATCCCATCTATTTTTGTTCGAAAAAGAATTTTGTTTATTTGGTTTTGCAAATAATGCGCACAAAGGCTGCTTGTTAGCGCAGAGTCTTTAAAGTTTGGTACCTTCTACTTTTAAATCAGCTGAATATCAACAGAGATATGACCCATTAAACCAAGCCTTTGAAGCATTTAAATGAAAACATAGGTTGGTCACGTATGCGACTTCCAAACGATTTTAAAGGTAATTTCTTGAATGATCAAAATGACTGAAATTTGAAATTGAAACACGATAGCTACTGAGAAAAATGTTATTTATTTTTTTATGTTCCATTAAAAATTTGGAAGACAAATTACTAATTACTCTACCTACAACTTGCTCTAAAAAATACTACAAGGACGATACTCCAGGGAGCAATAGATTATTACAACCCTGCGGCCATTACATCGAAAGAGACAACAACTACCCGGTGAATCAGGGAAAATGTACCACCCGCCCGCAAAGCCACACCCAAAGAGCCGCTCAACCGATTCGCAAGATATATTTAAACAATTCTATCAAAGCGTCAAGGAGGCTTTTGACAAAATTAATTCCTGGCCTAAGTCAAGGACTGAGAAAAATATGCATAATGAGACTTTTTAGCACGTTTATGGTGGAATTAAATTTGCTAAAAATCAGCCATATGCATTTTCTTCAACTATTAAAAAATGGGCAATTTTTCATATTTAAAATTACAATTTTTCATATTTAGAATGTAGATTTAGAAATTTAGAAACCAAGCAAATTTCACCAGCTATGATGATTTTGTGCTTTAAGCTCTGAAATATGAGTTGAAGATTACATGCAGCAGATATCAGGTTTCTAAATCTGCCTTGTAATTGCAGTCTGGTTAGACGAGGAAGTCAAATTTCATTGGCCATTTCTTAGCTAACACTCAAAATAAAAAATCAACGTCTTGCAAAAAATACAAAAATAGAGCAGCAAGGATGGTAACAAGCAGCCCATACGATGCTTCTGCTGCCCCACTGGTAGAAAATCTTGGCTGGCCAACTATCAGTAATCTTATAAGAAGAGAGAAATCCACACTATGTTACAAATCCTTGAATTCGCAAGCCCCTGATTACCTGAGAAAATTATTCGCAAAGTGTTCTGAAGACAGGGATCGATGTCTTCGATCTGCAGAAACTTATCTCAAGGTACCCTTATTAAAAACTATCGAGGGTTAAAGGCTTTTTCGTATCGCGGGGTAAACTGTGCAACAGCTTAGAAAGAGAACTAAATAGACACCCAAATAAAAGCATACAAAAACTATCGACGGAGGTGTAACTTTGATTTATTTTTCTCTCTTTTGTTTTCATTTTGGTTTTTGGAAGTTGTATAAATAGTGTAAACTAGGCTTTTTAATTCTTATGTTCTTAATTAAATTATTTTCTTTGCTTTTGTTAACAGGTCGGTTTGAAAAACATTTACATGAAACTATATGAACCTGTGTAAATATTTTAAAATGAAAATGAAATAAAATCATTGTTCTCATGATGTACGCCTTCACAGTTTTTTGGAAAACTGAATAGCTAAGTTTACCGAAGTAGTCTCCTGGTCCTTCCTCTCGACGTGACCATACCTCGTGATTGCTTTAGCCTATAATTGGAGAAAACTGGCAACTCTTCATCATTCTAGGTTGCTGGTTTGGTAGTCCACGGCGTCGAACCCTCAACCTTAAGATTGGCAGGCGAGCACGCCACCACTTTGCGATCCTCTTGCGCAAACAATTATCTGCTTTGGCTTCGGTGTTGCCCACTTGCAATTACCAAATCCTTCCCACCAATCACTGTATTGGATTTAGATCCAGCTGGCCTAGCCATTTGACAATGCAATAAATTGTGAATTTTAAATCTTTGCAAGCAGCAAGCTACATTTTTATCAGCAAATAAGCAAATTGTTATGGATAATTTGTCAAATATCATTTCATACATTTTTCTCACCCTGTTTAGTGAATTCAATCGAAAATATTGCACAAGGGAAGCCGACAAGACAATCATCAACAGCTTATGGTGGAGTACCATCAAGGGCAGTAGATGGGAACAAGAACACAATTTGGGGAGGATCTTCTTGTACACATACAAATCGACAATTTAGGCCATGGTGGAGAGTTGATCTTCAAAACATCTATGATGTAAGCAAAGTGAAGATAACTAACAGAGGAGATTGTTGTTCCAATAGATTGAGACAAATTGAAGTCAGAGTTGGTATGGTGGATAATAACCCTGGTGCTAATACTTTGTAAGTTTTCATCTTGTTTATTACATTTGTTCATTTCATTCTAATTCTTTAAACACGGTAGCCACGTCACGCGATAAATACTGATTTTTCAGGAGGCCGTGAAAAAACATATTAATATCTCTTACAATAGATGAACAAAACAATGCAAATGTCAATAATCTAAGAAGGAGTCAAACCATTGTTGTTTTGTCTCTTTTAATCCCTTTTTTAAATAGAAAAAGAGGTTGTGCAAGTTTGACATCCTGACCAAGATGTAGAGAAACAGAAAACCCTTTCAGTGACGATATTGAGTTTCTGCAGATGTAAACAGCTCATTACTGCGAAAACACTTTCTTGAATAATAGGATTGCTCGTTGAACTCTATCTCTTATTTTGTATACTTTGTATGATTTATATTCAATTTCCGTCGATTTTAGCTTTAGTCGTAGTAAACGAGCCGCCGAAGTAAGACATAATTGTAGACGCTCATTTTATGAAAGTCTGCCGAAGATTAAGTTTTGGGAAATTTTTTGTCGAGACGAAGAAGAGACCTATTAGTTTGCTGAAATAGCTTGCCAATTTAGTCGAAGATAATTTGCCGTTTATATGCCTATAGCCGAGAAAATAGTGACGATAAATTTGTGTTTCTCTCTGGCCTACTCCCTGAGCTCACTCGACAAAAGTTCAAACCCACACGTAAAGGCCCCTCCATTACCTTTACAAAGACGTTTGCAGATCTTTGGACTCCGCAAAGAAATGTCCTTTGGTCAACTACTAGATTTCAATAAAGGAACACAGAGGCCAGTTTCTGTGTTTGGGATGGTCTCTTTGTTTGCCTTTCGAGTTTTTGATGAACAAGCTTGATAGATATCCCGGTGCAAACCAATTGGTTGATTTGTGCATGATAGTGGCTGTCTTGGATTTAATAATGTCAGAAATATTTGGCCATTTCAGCTGCCTAATCAGGTCGATAGCTGAAACGTCATAGCTGCAATTTGTGGCTATCCTGTTTTGTCACTATCCTATTTTCCTATATTACGCTGATTTATGCAAGAAGTTTTTCATATCCAGTTGATACATTATTTTCGTGGTTTTGGCTCAAATATTGATGCCAAAGATAGTTGTTCCATCGAATATTTTATGCGAGAGGTGTTTCTAAATCTCGCCTTATTTCAAGAGAAAGTAATTCGTTTGGCTTTTAATCTGGCGAAGTTTAGAATATGAATACTACCAGGTGCGCCAAAAAAAACTATCCATTTTTGACAGGTCATGATAAATCGTATACTGGACCGATTTTTATGATTTATGACTGAATCTTTAGCTAAAATCCAGAATTAGATTCTAGTGTGTTTTGTAAATTTTTTAGTCTTCTGTTCCTTGAGCTATAAGCGAGTTTCTTAAATTTTTTTTCTCAAAAGCTCTGAAAACGACCAAAAAACATCTATCAGATTTTGTAATGACCTGACGTGAATGGACAGAGAGAACACTTTTTGTGGTGATTTGAGAATTTAGAAATCGATCAGTTACACTTTGCTACACGAGCGTTTGCTCAATGTTGGGAGAACTGTAACATTACTTTCAATCACACAAAGAAATGTCATTCTCGTTGTAATTTCATTGATTTTATACTTTCGTGCAGGTAGTAGGTACTGCTTTCCTGTGTCAAGGGAGTTAAAAAGACAAACAGTGAAGCGCCATGAGGTCAAGCAAGCATGGACTCTCGTTGAATTGGCATGCGGGCAACGGCTTGGCTTGGTGCGTCATTGCAACTACTCCAGAAATTCGCAACAGGGCGGTTGTTGAACCAACACTGGTGCTGCAGAATATAACTAATCGATTTCTAAATCTCCAAATCACCACGAAAAAGTGTCCTATTTGTTTATTCTTGTCGAGTCTTTAGAAAATTTATCGACGATTTTTGATCGTTTTCAGTGTTTTCGAGACCGGAAATTTTAAGAAACTCGCTTATAGCTCCAGAAGCAGAAGAATGAAAAATTTGCAAAAAATCTCAGAATCTAATTCTGGATTTTAGCTAAAGCTTAAGTCATAAATCTTCAAAATCGGTCTAGTGTACGATTTATCGTGGCCTGTCAAAAGTGGATAGCTTTTTTTTGGCGCACCCGGTAGTTTGTACTATGGTAGTGAAAAAGGGAGGGAAGTGCTGCAAGAGCATCAGCTTTTAGTTTGACGCAAAATTAAACAGCTCCAGATCAGCATAGGGGAAACATCTTTAAAAAAGATTGCACAAATGGTTAATGCATCTTCCGTTTGAGTTTGTGGCTTCAGATACTTAAATTTGCTATAATTCTATTTGTGGGATTTTTTTATATCTTAATTATTTGCAGAATTACAGTGTCTTATATCTTTCAACCAGTTTTTATGTTGTGACGCCATCCGATTGCTAAAGCGTAAACCAGGAAATCTACAGATCTCTGCTTAACGTCATATTATAAAGCTTCATAAACTATGGTTTTCTTGAAGATTGTACCCTTTTCCTCCATTAATTTAGGATTTACGATTATTTTAATATTTCTCAAAACTTTTCATCTTTGAAGCCATATATGAAATTTATTTGCAAGTTACCAGCTTGCTGCTTTTGATCATTTTTGGAATTAACTCGTTTTTATTTTCATGAAAAGAATCAAACCATTTGGAAGAATTAAAACTATCGTAAAAATATAAAACTATATTAAGTCTACGTTCACACGATGCCGGCACATTTTGAAAACGGTGAAAAATGTTACGGTAGCAAAATTTTAGCTAGCGTTCACACGATGCCGGCACATTTTGAAAACGGTAGGAAATTTGACGGTAACAAACTTGTTGCGATCTCCCCAAGAATTTGATGCCAAAGAAATGTGCCTACACCTTAAGAATCGGTCAGCCTCGTTTTGAAAGCGTCAGAAAATGTTCCTTTTTCATCGTTTTCGAGTGTTCACACGATGCCGTTTTCAAAATGTGCCGGTTACAGTTCCGTTTTCAAAATCTACCGTTTTCAAAATCTGCCGGCAAAAAATGTGCCGTTTTCGTGTGAACGGGAGGCCTATCCGTCACATTTTTCACCGTTTTCAAATTGTGCCGGTATCGTGTGAACGCAGTCTAAGAGAGAAACGTGATGTATTTTCGCGAAATTCATAGTTTATGAAGGTTTACGTTACAGTGACAAGCAGACTCTGTCACTCTTCTGGTTTACAAGTTAGAAATTTGATAACTTTTCAACTTCAAACGAGTTCAAATGTAGAAAAAGCTGTGATTTTCAAAAAAAATCAGGATATCACAACATTTCCCAGTAGAATTACAGCAAGTGTCTCAAGCCATACAATCCAAAGACAGATGTAGCCAGTTACACGATCTTTCTAAAGATTTGAAGCTTATGCCGTATTGACAATCTTTTCAGGTGCAAGTATTATGCTGGAACCATTGGCAGGGGACATACAGAAGAACTTTCATGCTCGGATGCCATCGCTGGACGATATGTTTATGTCACACTTAGAGTCAAGGAATATCTAACACTTTGCGAAGTTGAAGTTCTGAAAGCTAACGGTAATGTTATGTATAGTGTAGTGTTATTTTAATTTTATTCAAAGGTTTCTGGCAATTTCAGTTCGATACTTTTGCGCATAAGGGGCTCAATGTCAGAATTGTGGATTCCTAGGCGTACCATTCCTCCGCGGTCTGTTTTTTGTCGTTGTTTTAACGATATGATTTGTTGTTGTTGCTTGTCTTTGTGTCCACTTGTTAAATCCTTCTCATTTTGTTAGCCTATCTTACTTGTATTTGAATTCGTGCGGTACTCATTTTCACTCAGTTTTAGACTCGCGAGATCGAATTTCGCGCACCCTACACATGATATACTCGCTCAAATTTAAATTCGCGCACATGTACGACCCATATGCCACAATGGTTTATAGACCAAAATTAAAGAAAAAATTGATGCTTTGTAATTGGTAGGTGATTACCACCAGAAATCTCAAGGTTGTGTAAGTTTTTCATAGAATATGGCGTTAAGATCACAGCAGCAGTCAGAGAGACAAAGTTTAGGCAGTGTCCTTTGCCACAAGGAGGCCTTGAAATTGCAATTACCTGACTGATGTGAGGCAAAGCCAGTTCAGAAATTTTTAAGAAGATGAACGAGTTTGTATTGCAGCTCTACATGGAGCCAGACGGCAAATCCATTATTATCACATCAGAGAAGGAAGAAATTGAAGAAAGCTATTTATGGAGCTTTTAAAAGATTTTTGTTCGATAACATGACTTAACAATGCTTAGGTTTGCTTTATTTTCTTCTGTTTTACTATTACAGGAATTATCGCTCCAGAAACCTTTTCCCCGATTTTTTTTTCCTCTCATTGTTAATTTTGCGCACCTAAAACGTGCGTGAAGTCTAAGACCACGCGAATTCAGATACAAGTAAGGTATTGTAAGTTAGGTTTGTAGGAAGGCGCCGAATTTTTGAAAAAATTGATTGAAAAAGATCATAGATCAAACGTCTGAAATAGATTGTTATGTTTTGCCTTTCCTGTTATATTTCATTATATATTTATTTAAGGAGCTTATGATTGTTTTTAATGTTGTATCACTAGGAAGGTGACCCCTATCTATTTTATCTTTATTACATAAATGGTTTTTACCCAGCTGCTGAATATGATCAACTAAGATTTGGAATGAGACCTTTAAGATGTGTATAGATAAAGACCCAATTTGTTGCATCTAACCATCTAATCGCTGCCATGCCCTGATTTTGCCCCTCTCCCTACATCAATGAAATGATTTGGCGCGGTACATTCAATGCTGCAAAAGTTTTAAAGACTGTGTACTGAGGAGCAACAATTCTGTTAGTAGCTGCCAAGATCATAGTTGAATGTGCTGAGTGAGAATATATTTGAAGCACGGAAAACCAAGCTTTAGGGATTTATCAGAACAATCTCTGACTACTCGAAGAGTCCATTCAGACTTGAATCACTTTTGAAATTTGGAGATGATTAGAATTATGATTGGGAACTCTATTTAGGAGAAAGCAGTGACTACTTTGAAAACATGCCTACCAGGTGACCCAAAAAACTTCACGAGCTAGATCATGCCTTGCTAACTTAAGCCAAACGTTATCAACAAAATATTTGCATCATCACTTAGCTGAATATAACCAAGCTATCTTTAGATGTTACTCCGTCATTTTAAGCTGTGACTTCTATCAAAAAAGCGATTTCCAAATTGTGTTGGTCCTATCGTTTTTCTCTCAAAGTTGCACTATCGCCACCTCTTTCCAGTCCATGTTTTGGAAGAGATATAGCAATATTCTGACATCCTAATCGGTTTGGGAACACGAAATTTGGAAAGCAACAGGTATCATTATTTTTGCAAACAACAGATTTCCCAATACGACTTGAAATCTATCTCATCTTATTTCCTTATAAAACGCGGAATGGACGAAGATGGCAATTATTTCACTCTGAAGGAGAAATGTATGATTTTAAATTTTCTTTAGATTCGGTTTTTGAGAGACATTGCTGCTTAAAATGACGAAACAGCATCTCTAAAGATAGCCAAACCTTTCAACTAAATGCTGATATAATGCATGTGAAGTTTTTTAGGGGGCACCTAGTATATCAAACACCTTTGCGAGCTGATATATATTGATTAATTGATTCGCAGACAAGACACAAACCACTTGCGAAGGAAGTACAAGCAATCTTGTTTGTCCATATGGACAACGTATCTTTGTCACCAGTGCGGAATATGGCAGGAAAAACAGAGACACATGCTCACATTCATCAATAAGAACAACCAACTGTAAAGCAGCAAGGTAAGACTGTAACTGCTAGCTTTTGGCTGTAGAAAACAAATGTAAAGACTTTAAGATGATTGGCCTCAGAACAAGTGTCCCACAACTGTGAAACTCTAACACTCTCTGTCATGTGAGACTTCACATTATTTTTAGGTTAAGGTAAACGCGTGTAGCACAAGATTTGATTTTCTTTTCCCAAAAGCCAAATATTAGCAGAATGTAGTTAAACTATACACCTATACACCATTCGATGCGTATGAATGTACGGATTCTAACCATACCAAAATGATTGGTAAATATTGTAAATTGATATTTTCCAGGCAAATTTATTGCTTAACCCTATTCATACTGGGGGGGGGGGGCGTTTTTGGCCCCCCCCCCTAACACACTTTGCTACACTGCGCTAAAACCACACAAGATATGACAACCAGGCTTGGTGACTTTTAGTAACATTAAGTTGGCAATTAAAATTTCTACATATCATTGTTCTGACTTTCATCACGTGACCACAATAACACCATATTTGGAGAGTGGTCAACAAAAAAAACCTTAGAACGTCCATAGTTTTTGCCTCGCCTGTCCGATTGATCTCAAACATGCACCATTCGATTGCTTTTAATGAGTGCTTTCATTTAATATATCATTTTTTCAAATTTGCTGACATCAGCAAAATTTAATATCTATGACGTCATTCACCTTTATGACGTCATTGTTTTTATTATTATTATTATTATTAGATATCTATTTAAAGTAGGCTAGAAAAAAATGAATAGCTAAATTAGAGCTAATAAGGCCTACTACTTACAATNTTTTCACCATTCCAACATTTAATTTGTTTTTTGAAGATAGGAAGGCTGTTTGATTGCTTTATTCCTTGCGGTAAAAACTGCCACAGTTTATTTCCAAGGTAAGTAATGGACTCAACTCCAAAGGACGTAGTTCGTACTTTTGGAAGTTGAGCGTCATCGCCATGCCTTAGACTGTAGCTAATGTTTCGCTGCATGAAAATATCCTTCATGAATGGTGGATTCAGACTGCATTTTGTTTTATAAATTTCAGTCATGAGCAACTGTAGGTTTCTTACATGTATTGGCACGGATTTAGACTGCTCCAAGAGAAAACCGAAATCATTCTCGTTATCTTTGTATGCAATGCGTAATGCCCTTTCGTGAGTACGATTTATTCTATGATTCAAAGCTCTATCATAGAACATCCAAACAAGCGGACAGTAGCTGAAATGAGACAAAACGAACGTCCTCATTAACAGCTGTAGTTTTTCACTGTCCATGTAACGTGATATTCGAGCAAGAGTATGAAGTTTTTGGCCAGCCTTTTTACAAAGAGCCTTGACGTGTTGCTTGAAAGAAAGTGATTGGTCAAAAGTTATGCCGAGAAGATTCTCTTCTGTATTTTCTTTCACACATGCCTCGCCTATTGTTCTAATTAAGAAGTGTAAAATATAAATAAATTACATCTAATTTGGTTCATCTTCATTATTTAAGTCAAATTGAGTCCATATTTACTAAAAAAGGGACAAAAACTGCGAAGATAATCAGCACATGAAACAAAAGAGTAATTTAA
The DNA here is from genome assembly GCA_004194415.1 of Aurelia aurita. Classification (NCBI taxonomy): domain Eukaryota; kingdom Metazoa; phylum Cnidaria; class Scyphozoa; order Semaeostomeae; family Ulmaridae; genus Aurelia; species Aurelia aurita. Next base: position 401,391 of record REGM01000249.1, on the reverse strand, counting down.
AGCTAATTATGCTAAAAATAGATGCTGAAAATTGTTTCAAAGTATGTAACCTAAAAACCTAAAAACTATGTAAAATTGCAAAATTTGTGGTCGATCGACAAATTTGAATAGAATTTTTTTGAAAATTATACAACAAATTGACAATTTTTTTAGTCAACGCCCTTCATTGATAGATGACGAGAACACATGCAAACTTTCAGAGCCATATCATTTACCCTGTCAGAGAAATCCTTTTTCAAATTAACAGATATGCTCAAAAACATGTTTTCTAGAAAATCGATCTGAAAGCTAGGCCCATGTCCTATCCTATTCTCCATCACAATATTTGCACTTGTTGTCACAGTCAAAGCATTTGCCAGCAGCAGTGTTCAAGATGTTCTTCGGGCTTTTGAAGCTCATTACTATAAAGTTTACTCTTTACACTGCCCATCTTGCTTACCAACAACTTCATTCAGTCACAATCGTTTGAGTTGAGAAGAGTTCCACGAGTGTTTCTTGTTTGTCTGCTGCCATATTTTCCTTAGGCCCATCGAGGTTTCCTTACATCCCACTGCTATTTTCTTCTTTTACGCAATGATTGCTGTAGAAGCTACTTTGTTTTTTGTATTTCCTGCTATCTTTTAACCCATACCTTCCTTTTGCCGTCTTCCCAACTTCAGATAACAGAACTGAATTTGAAGAAATCTTTGCAACACTACGATGTTTGTGCGAAGCGAAGTACAGACATGTTTGATTTTTGTGCATGGAACTTGAAAGTCACATAGGGTGCCAATATGATAGAAAAGCAACAAAAATCAGTCGAACACAGGGAGCTCATAAGTCTCGTTTTATAACGGGGTGACAAAGGGGTGAACATTGACTTTTGGGGGTAAATTAAACAAATCAAAAGCGTTGCTATGGCGTTGCTATGGGAAATGAATGTTATAGCTCTGTACAAAAGTACTGAAAAACTATATTTCTACTGTTGCAATGCCCAAAACATGCCAGTAGGCATAATCTATGGTGAATTTGACACAGGAAATTTTATTTAAAAAAAAGTCAAGAAAAATTGNTTTTATTTTTGAAGAAAATGACAAATATTGATGACGTCACAACAACGAAGTGGGTTTTATGACCAAAAATTGATACAAAACTTGCTAAAAATACTTTAAATGTATTGCAAAACGCAAATCTATGCATTTTCTACAACTTCCGCTGGAAAAAGTTTCAAATTTTGCAAAATTTACCCAAAATGGCGGCACATGTTACGTCATCATTTAAAAATGCTGATGTCAGCAAATTCCATTGTTCTTGATAATAAATGAAAGGTCTTTGTTTGCTGATTCTTTTAAGGTATAATAATCAACATTTGAAACTAATTCTGGTTGTAAAAATATCAAAAACATTGGTTTTGTCAATACCACATACGAAATATGGTATTGTCATCTGTCACGTGACTCCCATTGTTCAAAAATTTTATTGCCAAAATGTAGCAAATAGATAATTAGTAATTGTCAGAAAGTTAGAGAGTCATAGCTAATGCTGTTAATAAATGCTCTGCAAAAAACCGACAGGGGGGTGGAAAACACCCCCCCCCCCCGGTTAAATTAGGGTTAAAAGAGTACACTACCGTCAAAAGCTATTTGTTCCCTTGCGTTTAACGTAACAAAGTCTAACTTCTATCAACAGGAAATGCAGATCCTAAGCTATCAAGGACTGTCCCAGATTCTTTAAATTCCTCTTGTTCTTGAAAATACACGCTGTTATAAATTCACAAATAACTTCTCTGCCCTCCCACAGTTGTATTTTGCTATAAAAGGCGGACCAGAGGACATATGTAGGTTCTGAGACATAGTTTGCTTGCCTGAAGCCTGCTCTTGGGTACAAAATAGCTTTTTCGTACCTGTTTTAGTGGATTTGTGAGCCCTGAAAAAGTCGATTTTACTGATTGCATTTGCAATGTACACATCCAGGTCAAATAAGACACAATGTAATCCGGGTCAAGGAAATAGGGCTTAAAAAGAAATTTACGCCTTTCAACAAAGGAATCGATACACACAATGTGGTTTCATATTTGTTTTCAAGCACACACGAACGGCTTAATACACCAATTTAATTAATAGCCTCGTTTTGAAAATTACTCAAAACTCTTTCATACGAAATTTTAGAGCCCGAATTCGGATTTAGCACCCAAGCTTTAGTCTAGTTACAGGTTTTCAAACTGCTGGCGCTTGTGATACTCATTTGATGACGATGGAAAGTTAAACATTTTATAAGAGATTTAACTGCGAAAATCGCTCGGGGTGAAACTTTACACCGAGTCACTTTTTACGGTCAAATCCCTGATAGATTTTCCAACTCTACATCTCCATAAAATCAACATTAAGACCACTAGCAATATATAAACTTGTAGTTGAACTAAACTTTGGGTTCTAAATCCGAATCCAAGCTCTAAAATTTCGTATGAAAGAATTTTGAGTAATTTCCAAAACGAGGCTGTTAATTGAATTGGTGTATAGGTGAAACAACTAGGATTTGCATTTCAATATTACTTCCAAAGATGGTATGTTTGTGTTTCTTATTATTTTGGCTTCTGAGACTTGCAGACATCCGAAAATTGGCTTTCTTGCCCTACAAACGTTAACCGCAACCTTAATACAGCCAGTACAATCTGCACTTCTTCAAAGCAGGTCCAACGAGCAGCATATCGTAATATGAAATTCGAAATACTGTTAATTATAACGACATATGCTGACAGGGTGGATAAATCTTACTTGAGGTGAGTTGCAATAGGGGAGAGTAAGACTTCTTATACCTTTATCTATTGCGGCACAGAATACTTAGTTTATGCGAGAAAAAGACCGTTTGCCTTGTTTACATGGTGTCAGAAATATTTCATGCGACCATCATATTCCGTGAAATCATGTACGACTCTTTACGTGATTCTTTGAACAAATTGTATCCAGCCATCCATCTCGTGTAGAAGCTCTTTCAGTTCTGTCAATGAACTCCCAGTATCGTTTGTTTGTTTATCAAGCCATCCCTCGTTCTCTTTTACCACTGATGATCCCAACCATAATACTTTTCCCAGGCCATCTTGTCGTCTCATAATGTCTTGTTTTGCATTCTCATAATAAATATTCACGTGATAAGTTTGTTGCATATGCAAAGTTTGTGTAGATCTTTTATGCTTCAGGATAATATGCAATTGAGAAGACTTGTTCTTCATTTCAGCTCTCTGCAAGTTGTCAAAAGTGCCTGTCAAGGAAAACAGTCCTGTTCAGTTCCAGCAACTAATGGTAAATTTGGTGATCCATGCATCGGAACCTATAAATATCTTTATGTCAGATACCGCTGCAAAAAACAAGGTTGGTTGTTTTACGTTTATAATTTCATCCTGAATTTCCCAAAATGATGTATCGCCATTTGCTAACACATACTGGGTGAATCAGAAAATGTTTAGACGTTTCAATACCTGTACGTTTCAAACAATTTGTTAGATTCTTGTAAACTGATAATATTTGTGGAGCTAACATGTAAACTTAGATACAAAATTTAGTTGTCAAAGTCGGTCGAATCGTTCTACAATATACAACGAATTTTATAAATATGTTAACAGGTCTAATATCCTTTATCAAATTGGCAAGTAATCCAGCCTCGTGGTAACTGAAAACTGATAGGAAAGGGTGCGTGATAGTCCCAAGTGTATTAAATTATGCAGAAGGCTCTTATTTACCCAGTAAGATGTTGAGGAATAAGAAAGACCGATAGAGCTTGATTTTGACAGCTGTGGAGATACGTTGTTGACAAATTTGATCAAGCATCTTAGGCGGTCATACTAGTGTTATAAACGTTCATTCTATATCGAAATAGGGCTTGCTGATGTGAGGTGGACTTGCCAGGAAGCTGGCTAGCTTGCCCTCTCCGAGATGCCACTTGCTGAGTCAGAGCTCTGTATTTGTGTTTATATGGACACCTGGTTTGCCTGCTTTGGCGATATCGTACTATTCGCTTGCCGGGATCTCGCCGCAAGTGGGCCAATTTTTCTGATATAACCAAAACAATCGGACTGCCCAGGTGGAACCGAGCTAGACTCTCTTGTTTTTTAACAACTCTCAGCATGAAACGCTATTGTCAGTTGTTCCAAATATTTTCAAAAGATGAATATAGCCGCACTGGCTCTCTTGTAAAATTCTTGTAAACCCGGGCTAGCTTGCTAACATAAGCTCACATAAGCAGGCTCTTAGTGCCATTTAACGTACTACATCCCAACACTGGTATAGGGCCATTAGAATCATTTTGTTTCATTGCATTTCAGTGTACTCTAATGAAGACATTGCACAAGACAAGCCAACAAAACAATCATCCACCGGTTATGGTGGAGTACCATCGAGAGCAGTTGATGGAAACAAAAACACAAATTGGGGAGGATCTTCTTGTACACATACAAATCGACAGCTTAGGCCATGGTGGAGAGTTGATCTTCAGAGAGTTTATGATGTCAGTGAGGTGAAGATAACAAACAGAGGAGATTGTTGTTCGAATAGATTGAGACAAATTGAAGTCAGAGTTGGTATGGTGGATAATAACCCTACTGCCAACGCACTGTAAGTTTAAATTCGGTATATTTTGAATATAAAGCTATTTTCGATTTGTTCTTAATGTGCTCTTTAAAACAAGGAGGAACTTCTAAAGCTTTGTTTTTAGAACTACGTGGCATTGCACCATTATGTCACAGTTTTTGCTTCTCAAAGTAATTTATTTCCAAGGGTTTCAGCTTGGTTTTGACCCTGAGCCCAATAAAGTGTCTCAGTTGGCCTGGTCATATTCACAAGGGAATATGTTTCTTATGGCCCTCCTAGATCTGGAAGTAAATCTTGATCACACTGAAATTTATGCCTTACGTTATATATTTTTTAAATATATAATTTGGTTCTAGTTGGAAGCCCTTTTCTCCATAATTTGACTGATTGACAGAATGGTAGTTGAAGCAACCATGACATATACAGTGAATTATCAACCTTTTAAACAATTCTTCTTTTCACAAAAATCAGGCTTTTCTTTTGCTGTCTTTTCTTTAGTATTTGTTGTAAGTGTCGATTAATGTGGGCACTCACTGATTATGTCTCCTTTCCTGCAATGAAGATGAGGGAAAATTGTATACCGCTGACCAAAGCTCTCCGCGGAGAAAACATCGTGATTGTGGGCGGAGGGCGCAAACATTTTTGGAGTGAACCAGAAGGCCAGTTGTTTTGCCATTGCTTCCAAAAATTTGGCTGCCTCGCTAGACTTAAGTGTGTATGCGTCGGCGAAGAATCAGCAGACATTAAAAAGGAAAAATAAAATGAAAATATTAAGTGTAAACCAATGAAATACTATTCGTGTCCATTAATTTTTGTTAATTGATTATTTGGACGAATGTATTTTGAAGTGGCAATAAGGTACAGTGCATTTGCTCGACCAAATTGGTTCATTAACTACAGTGCTAATCTTGCCCTCGTTTTACGTCTTCTGAGTTCCAGTCGGCACTTTTCTGGTTGTAACTCTTTTGAACTGTCTTTTATATTACAAAGGAGCATTTTGTGACGTTCCATTCCTAAAAAAAACTTCTTTTATCAATGCTTGAATGAAGAAGAGCACACGTGACGCATTGTTTTCACTTCTAACAACCATTTCAAGGTGGGTCGAAATTTAAATTGACGCATAGTTTTTATATCCTTGACTGTGTTGATTTGCGAGTGGCAATTCAAATTTCCTTTCTTCTTCCTGCACTGCAATGAGTGGCACAGTAGTCTTTATTTTTTGTAATATGTATTGGTTTTAATGAATATGAAAATGATAATAAAGTATCATCAATTTTTGCAGATGTAAATATTACGCTGGACCTGTTAGCGGAAGAGAGACTGTAGAGCTCTTATGTTCGCGTTCAATCACGGGAAGATATGTTTACGTCACACTGAGAGTGACAGAATATCTAACACTTTGTGAAGTTGAAGTTTTCAAAGCAAAAGGTAATTTTGGTTTGAGTTTAGAGGTAAGTTAAGCGCACCCCATCTCCGAATTTCTGTCGAAAAGGTGACTTTGCTTTTTTTTATATTTGTCATTCTTCTTTAGATAAAAGCGTTTTTTTGAAGACGAATTCTTATATTTCACATAGGAACAAACAAGACATTCATACATTGTGAGATAGATCAGACACAACTGGATTTTTAACAGCAATTTTCTAGTGAATGGGGTAAATCCATCAAACTAAATGCAGAGAACAATGGACACGTGTCTAAAGCAATAGAGATTAAAGATTCGTTTACTTCGAGACGGACTGATCTAGGAATTGCGTTGCATTATCTGCAGAAGGATTTTACGAAATACTGATCATTAAAATTCGTTTTGGCAAAAGTTGCAAATTAATATATCTTCATAAACGTTGTTTTCAACCATATGCATTCAAGGACATTGTACCCTCGATTTGTCCAAAAACAGTAAAAAGTGTGCAATTCAATCTAGCACAGATTTTAAAACAAATCAAATCAAATCAAAATCAAATCAAATCAAAACATTATTTAAAGTTGGTGTTACATAGTTCTAAGAAACTAATTAATACCAACTATTTATAATACAATATACAAAGATAAAGAAAATTATACAATATTTACAAGCTACATAACTTATGAACAGGCTACTTACAGATTTTACAATTACATTTTTCGCCCTTCCAGGCTTTTATCTTTCTTTTAAAGCTTGCAACTTTAAAGCGTTTTTGGTGGCCTGCGATCGGGACATGTTTTTATTTTAACAATTCCCTTTCCAAGAAAACTATGCCCACTACTAACAAAACAGGCTTTTCCATTCTTAAAGTTGAAACGTGAATTTACTGAACCAGTTACAAATTTGCTTTAGCCACAACTGATTGAATTTTTTTATGTACCGGGTGATTTTTTATGTACAGAAAAAACAATCCCCGTTTGAAAGGCCACTGCTCCCTGGATATCGAGGCAATAACATTGATAAATATATTGTTTAATAGTGGACATGTTCAAATTAATTCTAAATTTTACCAGACTGAAATCGGCCACTCCCTTCTGAAATTAGGAGGGATTTTCTCAAGAAATCCCCTCCAAGAAACCTTCAAAAACGGCATGAAATCACGACCAAATTTTCGTCATATTTCTGCCTAAATAGCAATGACTTGTACATGCTTTAGCACGTTTTATCCCTTTGGGAGGATGAAAGTGCCATCCCTGGAAACATAACAACAATGTTCTCGGAGATTTTATCCTCCCAAGAGGATAACACGTGCTAAAGCATGTGCAGGTGTGCAAGTCATTGCTGTAAGGCAGAAATATTTGGAAAATTTGCTCGTGATTTTAGGCCTGTTGTGAAGGTTTCTTGAAGAGGCATTCTCCAGAAAATCGCTCACAATTTCAAAACGGAGAGGCCGATTTCAGTCTGGTAAATTTTAAATCATATTTGAACATGTCAACCATTACATAATGTATTTGTCAATATTATCGCTTTGATATCCAGGGAGCAGTGGCCTTTCAAACGGGGATTGTTTTTTCTGACTCACCCGGTACAGAATTTTAATTTGAAAGCAAAATTGAGCTTTGCAAATTATATGAAAAATTACTGAAATTGATTTGTAGATTCAGTCACAGCCTCTGGACTTTGAATTTTTAAAACCGGTTTGATAGTTTTCGCACGTTAATTTTCAGATCTAGTTTTGACTCATCCGGTATGCCATGCTCTAAATCAAATTCTGATTCACGTATCGAGCTGACATTTTTTTTACAGCTTCTGTACAAACAACCTGTGAAGGAGGGACAAGTAAGCTTATGTGCCCATATGGGCAAAGTATTTACATCACAAGCGCTGAATATGGTCGGAAAAACAGAGAAACATGCCCACATTTATCAATAAGAACAACCAATTGTAGAGCAGCAAGGTAAGCGAGTTCGGCAACCATTATGATACATATCATCACGCAAATTCGATGCGAACTTTTTGTGAACTAGTAGAAATCCGCATATAAGAACCACCACTTCTTGACTTTGGCCTAGCAAAGCAATGGTGTTTAATTCTGGGGTATAAAATTTAGAACTGATTCAATTATTAGGCCATGTACTATTTAAGAACCATGCAAATTGCTGCTTTGTGCATGCTTAGTACTTTGAAGCATCTTTCTTTTCAATTTTAATGCAATTTTTACAGTTCAGAAAAGTTTCCTTCAAACTATTTTGATTATTTTCGGTTGTTTTGATTAAAATTTGTATGTGGTGCTGAAAGAATTTATTAAACATGCATGCCTTTTCGATAGTTTTGCCCAATTCATGTGCTCGCAATAAAAGACTCTTCTGAATTTCAATACATCATGCATTTGGGACACCCCGGTAGTTAGTTCATGATTGTGCAACTCAGCATGTATCGGCATTTTCCTACTCAAATAGAATCTTGCTCTTACTTTTAGATCACTGCAAGTTGTCAAGAATGCATGCCAAGGAAAGGAATATTGTTCAGTTGCAGCAAGCAATAACAATTTTGGAGATCCATGCATTGGCACTTATAAATACCTTTCTGTGAAATACTTCTGTCAGAAACCAGGTTAGCTATTTTCCATTTATCAAAGATTGTCATTTTCATTTGTCACATGTTGGAGCTTGTTTGCCGTCTTTAACATATTTTTGTGTAATCCGTTAAATATTTTTGATAAAACATAATACTAATTACGCTACCTACAAACTACTTTGCACACACTGCAAGGACGATACCATGGGCAGACTATGACTACCCGGTGGCTATTACATAGAAGAAGTAAAACCTACTGGGTAAACGAAGAGAAATATGCACCACCGGCCTGCAAGATCAAACATGTATCGAAGATGCTTCAACAAAAATTAAACCCAAGCCCCTGTCATGGGCCGGAGTTTGTAACTAATAGAATCTGTTGGATGGTCTCTGCGTCATGACTCCCCAAAAAGTTGACACTGTGACCTTGTGGAATAACACCTGACCTTCTATTGTATCAGATTGGTAAAAAAAGCTCTGGCCTTCAGCATTCTGTATCGTCATCAATAGTCGACCAATTTCGTCCTTCTATGCGTCATTTTGCAGTGAAAAGTAAGCTTAATGGTTAACACGCATTTCGGTGAAGTCACTTTTCGTTCTAAAATTTATTCTAAAGTTATAGCGAGTTTATTTGGAAGTGGTTTTGAAAATGCTTGAAGAAGGACCAGAAATGTTGTTGAAATATTCCAGCGTGTAGACAGTGATGGCGAGTATAGACAACCTTTAGGATTAAAAACAATGACAAGATGCAGACCTTCCATTTTATTGGGTTTTTTATGCTTCTTGGAAGATTTTGATACAATTTTTCAATATTTTTTTAGCTGTAGACTTGCACAATTTGGTTCTAACTGTTTGTCATTTTTAAGACATAAAGCAACAGCTTCTAAGCAAAATTGCCAATAACCCAAGAACGATCGATATGACCGATTTTAGTGCAACAAATTTTCACATATAGGTTAGCCTTTCTTCTATAAGATGAACTATAGTACGTTGAAATTGTTGGATAATGCTTGGATAATGGACAATAATCCATTCGGCACTTCAAATTTTCGGCATAAAGTCGGCAAAATATTTTGTCTTCTAAGTGCCTGTATTTAAGCGGTTTTATCGGCTGTTTTTCCACAACTTGCTGCTATGTAAGAGATTTCACTGTGCCGAAAGTTAACTGAGCAATTCGGACGATCCCGATTTGCTTTCCAAGCATTGTTTCCTGTTAGGCCATGTCGCAAAACATTACTTGACAAGCAGAATTAAGCATGAATTGTTTGGCAATGTTTAAAGAAAGTTCAAAAGCATTTTCTACTTACCACAGGCAATAGATGGTCTTAGATTTGTGCGGAAGCCGATCCTTTTTTTGACTCACCCTGTTTTTGGTAGAATTTTGCTGTTGTTAAGTTTCGCATTTTGTTATTAACCGTAGCGTATTCGGATGGAAACGTCGCAAGAGGAAAGCCTTCAAAGCAATCTTCGACAGCTTATGGTGGTGTTCCATCAAGAGCAGTGGATGGCAACAAGAATGCCAACTGGAGAGGGTATTCATGCACGCATACAGGGCGGCAACAAAATCCGTGGTGGAGAGTTGATCTTCAAGCAATTCACAATGTCAATAAGGTTAAGATAACAAACAGAGGAGACTGTTGTTCAAACAGGCTGAGAAAATTTGAGATCAGAGTTGGCATGACGGATAATAAACCTGGCGCTAACACCTTGTAAGTTTTGACTAGCTTTATATTGTTCATTTATTTTTTGCTGTAAAGGAATACACCTTTTTCGCCGAAATCTGTCGGCAAAAATGAGAATTTTTGCGAAACAGGTGATAAAATTCATTCAAAGTGTGCTTCTCCTTTCTGCCCCTCTCCCCCCCCCACCCTCCGATTCAATGTGGGAAATTTTGGTGTTACATGACCATACAATCATTTTTTGAAGGAGTGGCATTGATCAACAATGAATGGTGTATATATAGGGTCTGCAGGGGTAAAATCGGTAGGCTGGGGGGGGGGGGGTAAAATGGGTAGTGTTAATGGCTAGAGAAGGGTAGATATCAACCGTTGACTATTAAATAATCATTGGCAAGCTCCAACAGTAGCAGCTGGAGAAAATCTGCTGATCAAGATTTTTACCAACATTTTCCACCTTTTTGCTCTTCTCATTTCCCCCAACGTTTACCCAGTTTACCCACATAGAGCCCATCTGATTTCATCAGGGAGCGCCGAAGGCGCGGGAGGGGAAACGCGCTAATGTTCGAAAATTGAGGTTGGATGCAGATTTCGAAAACGAGGCAAGGAAAACTGGCAGCGATCAGCGATGATGATGTCTGATAGTCCGTACGATGGAAGGAAGGATCATATAAAGTTGAACAGATGCGGTTCTATATAAAAGAAATCGAGGAAAGAGGTGTCATGGCATATTGGAACTTGATATGAGCTTCATTAGCTAGCTTTGTCATCAAATCTTACTCGCATTGGCCGCAATAGATGCAAACTTGATTGGATGGGCTATGTATGATGGGCCTAGCCTATTTATGATGATATGCTCCTCCAAGCCTGTAAAAGCTTTGGTTCTTGAATGTTAGAGCTGATCTATTGATGTCCAAATGAAAGATGATGGGGAGCGATGATAGCTAGGTCTAATTAATTATCTACTGAGTGAGCAGAAACATAGAGATCATGGGTTTAAACATCAACAAGACGACTATTATTGACTGAAAAAGGGTAAATCTGGAAAATACTGAACTATGTTACCCTGGTTTTTCCACAACTGCAAGCCATCACAAAATGAGGAAAATCAAGTTTAAAACGATTTATATGCGTAGACCTGCATTTGAGGATTTCATGTATCAATTTTTTCCAAATAAAGGCAAGGATGCGGTAGTTTGATGCTAAGAAACTGAAACTAAAAAAGGAGATTAATTTTTGTTGGTGCCTTGAGGCCTATAAGCTGTCAGACCTCCCCCTAAATTCAGGGCCAAAAGGATTTAATCTTCAGTGTTTATTAAAATTGAGACTTCTACTAGGCCACCAAGGAGGCAGATTTTCAGTGAAGCTATATTGTTGTTGAAGTTAATAACTTTATGTACCAATAATTTTTTGGAAACACTTTTGTTACCTTTCCTAAAATTGTTTGGCCTAGCAACTACCAATTCCCCCTCTTCCCCCCCCCCC
>REGM01000249.1:373815-389575 GCA_004194415.1 Aurelia aurita | reverse complement strand
CATTTGAAGCGATATCTCTGTTATGTTCTAATATGTTACAAAGATTTTTTCAGGACAGCTTCCAAGGTAGTTGCTCCCTATGAAAATGTGTAAAAAAGCAACTAGGTTGATTTTTATTTTGAGAAAATTGGATGCCGCCGCGGCGACGCTCTGCTCAGCTCTTTGATTAGGCCCACCACGACAGCAGACAAATGCATTCTTCTCGGGTAAATTGTGGTCCGATTGCTCTAATATCATGCAAAAACAAGGAAAGGTCTACCGGGAAGAGTTCTAAAGTAAAAAACTGAATTTACCAAGTATTTTTCTCCAGATTTCAGCTCCCTTTCCAGTTCAGCACTTGCATTTCAACCACTTCGCTCGAATCGGGAAAAAATTGAAACTCGAGCGCGGCCTCGATCGCATGCGCATCTATGCTCATACACGCAAATCAATGACAGTTTCCCCTCCCGCGCCTTCGGCGCTCCCTGGATTTCATGCAATATATATTGCTCTATTATGGATCTCGGCCATTGATTCTTCTAGGTGCAAGTATTACCCTGGAACTGTTGGAAAAGGGAAAACTCTAGAACTGTCATGCTCAAATCCACTTGCTGGACGTTTTGTTTTCATCAGACTTAAAGCCAAAGAATATTTGACACTGTGTGAAGTTGAAGTATTTGCGCTAAAAGGTTAGTTGCTAGTTGAATACTTTTTATGATTCTTCCTATTCTTCATGTCATGTTTTCATTCATTTTTACTTATTCAAACTTTCCCGTCAGTCCAAACGTATCGCATTTCAGAAAAGCATGGCAAAAACATCTATAAGTGAAATGGTCAGCTACAACAGTATATGTAACAAAAAAAAGTTTCTAGTGAAGCGTTTTATTGAATCTTTTCTTGAAAGTGGAAAAGGAGGCAGCTTTTTTAACATTATGTCATAACTGATTTCAAAGCCAAGATCAACGAAAAGATATAGCCTTTTGCACATTGCTTGTTTTTCGTAGAGGCTGTGAAAGCTCAGTTTCAGTATTTCGCAGTCTCTTGATATTCCGAGTCGAATTTTTGACAGACAATGTGGAAAGGTACTCTGGTACAAGACCATTCATTGAGTTGTACACAGCAGTGGCAGTTTCGCTTCTAATGATATGACTTGCAGGTGGCCAAGTTAAACCGTATATCAGTTCCGTAGCCGGCGTATGACAATTGCTGCTTGCTTTTCAGAATTCAGAAATGTATTGCTGTAAGGTGTCCCAAGTTTTCTTTCCACAAAAAATGATAAAAAAGTTGGCTTTTTTCTGCTCTTAAAATGAAAATCAGAAGTTGGATGGGATCCGTTGACTCCATTGTTATGAGGATTGACTGCCATGGACTGGATAGCAAGTGACCCAACCGGTTAGACTCGTTATTTTCTTGTAGTTTCACTCCCCTGAACTACGACGACAACAACATCAATTCCATATGAGTGAAGGGACTTAAATCGTGAGACTACCAACCGGTACGAGCATTGATATTGAATTTGTTTTCTTTCTCAGCGAATACCCACGAAACTTGTGAATGGGGCATTAGCCGACTCTCTTGCCCACATGGCCAAAAGATCTATATTTCAAATGCTGAATACGGAAGAAAAAATAGACAGACCTGTCCGTCTGCAGCAATTAAGACGACTACGTGCAAAGCTTCGAGGTAATTCGATTTATATTTTGATAGAAAGCAGTGGCAGACACTAGGGCCCCAGGGGGTGCGGTCGCCCCCCTTTATTTCGAAGAACAATGCCCTGTTGTTTGAAAACAATGTGGTTACACGATGCCTTTAAATTAGAACAATAGCTTTGGCCCCCTCCTTTTTTGGCTCAGTGCTGCACCTGATAAAAGGAGAAGATATTGTTAGTTGACAGAAATTTTTTGATTATTTCATTATCATCATCAGTGTGTTGGTGAATCTGAATTACAAAGAAGTTAGAACCGTTCTTTTCATTGCCAATAACGTTTGTTTGAATTGACATTATCATGGGGCATTGAAATCTTTACCTATACTCAAAAGTATTTGGTTGCAAGCTACCTTAACTTGTAGCTTCGTTTTCCGTTTGTATTTGAAATTTCCTTTCCTTGTTGTATGTCTTTATGTAATGGCCATGGGGTAGTCATTGTATTTTGCTCCCTGTGGTATCGTCCCTGTGGTGCTGTATAGTTGTATAGTAATTAGAAAGTATAGTAGGTTGTAACATGTATTGTAAATTTTTAGATGAATAAAAAAAAATCTTTAAAAAGGAATGTGTAGAATGGGGGCAAAATGGACCAGACAAGGGCAAAATGGGTGCCTTCATTTTTTCTTCTAAAACAGGGCCGAATGTTCTTGGTTGTAAACTTTTTCAATTAACAAAATTTTCTTTGAACTGATTTTTCTTCAACTAAAGCCCAATAAAGCGAATTGCTTGAATTTTTCAATGACCCATTTTGCCTCGCATACTATAGTGTTAATGGTTATTACATCTTTCTTTCGCTTGAAAGGCTTGGAATGAACTTTTTTGTGATTCTATTGCTGTGATGTTTTATTGCTTGACTTTTTTCGAGATTACAGCGTTTTTCTTTTTACGACGAGCATTCATGAAAAGCTTTGAAAGACAATTAATACGATTAGAACTACTAAATTGATTGGAGGAAATGGTAGAATTTTCATGAGAACCATAGTTTAATGAGGGTGTACAATGTGGTTGTAAGCACAAGTTCATCTCTTATTCGGTTTAATATATCGCAATTTTAAAATACCACATCAAAACCAGTTGAATTATTAATAACGAACTGCTTCTAAATGAAGTATATAAGCCTTGAAGGTATTTTTAACTAACTAGAAATATCAACAGTTAGTGAGTGCGACGTTTTGAGCATTGGAAACAAACGGTAGCAAATTATGGAACAACAGTAAATAACAGGCCTTTCTAGTTCTGTTCACAGTAGAATTATGATAAAGCACCTAAAGTTCCTTACAAGCCATATAATCCAAAGAAAGATATAAGAACCATTTGCACTTTTCTTTTAAAGATTTCACACTTATACATGCGTTAAACATCGTAGAATCCACATGCCTCAGTGGTTTGATTGTGCAGTGATGATTGCGTTGTAGTGGTTACTTTCTACGTACATTTGTCTCGTTGCTATTTCTATGATTGGTGTTTTGATTTGTAAACAAAGTTGTAGAACTTTTATCATAAAATGAATTATATGAAAATTAAAAGGATTAGATTCCTGTTGGAAATTGTTGTTGCTGCTCTTCGACTTACTTCGTGTCTTGAAACAATTCACAGGCCATATTTATAATTCTTGTTTTTCAGTTCTTTGCAAGTCGTCAGGAAAGCATGTCAGGGAAAACAATCGTGCTCAATTTCAGCAAACAATGGAAAGTTTGGCGACCCATGTGTTGGAACTTACAAATATCTATCTATCACATATCTCTGCTATAAACCAGGTTAGTTTAAGCTTATTTGTTATATTAATGAACAGCAATCATTTTGAGAGCTAAAGGACAACCGAACATCATTAAGAGTAAAGCGTGGCTCACATTAGGTCGCTACAATCGCTGGGGTCGTTAGAGTCGTTGGCAACTATCGACTCAAAAGACCCAAACGACTGAATATGAACGGCAAAAATAGCAGTTGATCGTTTGGGTCGTTGGGATAGAAACTGGCTCTATCTCAGATACTCAGTTATTGGGGTCTTCAGGGTGGTCGAGGAGTTTATTTTCGCTGTTCATGTTCAATCTTCTGGGTCGTTATGCTCGTTTGTTCCAACGAGTCCAGCAACTTCAATGATCTAACGTGAAACAAGACAACAATTTGTATAGTAAAGATGTAAATAGGATTATTTAATTTTCAGTTTTTGTTAATGGTTGGCTTTAATTAGCGTAACGTAGCTATCATCGTGCCAACCTTAAATAAATAAATTATTATTATCATTATTATTATTAGTGCAATCAGATTTTTATTGCCATCAACGATTTTAGAGATACAGCTTGATTCTGAGCAGCAAGTTTTAGATGTGTTTATCCTAAACACACGAAAGGCCACTGAAGGCTGAAGAAATTCTATGGCACGCACCAATTAGAGTGGAATTTCACATTGAATTTGTGATATTGGATACCTGAATTTTATCTTTGTTTACTAACATCTTGTACAACGCCTTTAAGCTTTCAAGTTTTGCTTTTCAGGTGCCTTTTCTGGCAAATCAAACCATCACAGAACGAGGAATGGCTTGGCAATCGGACTAGGGATTTCCTTGGGCTGCCTCTTCATCTTATTGTGCGTACTAAGACCAAAGATAATTCAGAAATGGCATGAACGCAGTTTTCGTATAGCTCGCAACCAGACTAACATTGTTAGGGCTTCAAGCATAGCGAAACCCGCAATCTTAACGAATGAAAGAGTCTGGACAACGCCATCAAATGCAGCAAGAACAACAGCAGATTCGAGTGGTCAGAACAGCTCTTTATCAAGCAGTACAACAGGGACAGCAAGTCAAGGTAAAGTCTGTTCACACAGCATGGGCGTCACATCTTTCGAAAAAATTGGACAAAAGTTGATCGAATCTTTTTTTGAGTTAATGTTTTCATTTTAGATAGAACCATGCGAGTGAAAGGTCTGATAATAACGACGGAAAAGTTTCTGTGTGCCTATTTATTTTATACAATCAGTATTTTATGACCTAAAAAGTTGCTGAATTAATGTAAATGAACGGAGATATAGCGATCTAGTCTAAACATAGCACAAAAGAATGACACGCTCCATTTATGTTCCTATTGTTTTCATCGATCGAAAACATCAAATACAGTAGGTTATGTTTAGATTAACCCAGTCCCCCTAGCTAATCTACTTTTAACGCCGTTGATTTGCTTTCAATGAATACTATTTTTATTCATATTTATAGCGGTTCGAGACTATCTAGTTATTTTAGTGTGACACTCGTAATGAGTGTAATTGTCAAACTTTCTTAATATGGTGCTGAATGTTTTATTTGAATTCTTTTGCAGGATCTGGTCCTGATATGACACCTGTATCAGTCATTCCTATCTCCTATTCAGACGGTAGGTAGATCTTTCAAACTAAGACCCATTTTGATTGATAGTTATATTCTATAAAGACCTGACATACTTGTAGTTCAGTCGCTTGATGGGAAAAGCAAGGCGTACCTAGATAAATATATCAAACAGGAATTCACACCAATCGATGCAGAAATTGTTTCTCCACAACATATAAATATGTTTCTCTGCAAATGCACACAAATCCGTGTTGATAACAAAAAATAAAAAATGGCAACTAATTCGCAAAGGAATAGCCGCCCTCAAATCACCAAAATTCCATAACCCTTGCAAGATTCAGGTTCCACTCTCTAAGCTCTTTTGAATGGTACCTGGTTTGCAGTAGTTTGCAATAAAATGGCAGTTTTATAACCAAAAGCGTGTTTGGTCTACAAAATGTTTGGGAGTGCTTTAGGTACTTATAACACATTGCAACAGAAAATTTTATTACTTTTTGCCTTTTTGTTGTTTCATATTGATAGATTCTTATTGATAGAAGGGTGAGAAATAATGAGCAAAATTTGCCTTGCGTTAACACTGCTCCGCGGTGAAAACGGAGATTTGAATACGATGCGTTTTGAATACGCTCCGTTTGCATTTTGAAAACCAATTATGGAAACATTTGAATACGCTTCGTATTACTGTTGTAAATACTTTTGATTACAATGACATACAAATACGAGACTGGCGCCTTTTTGACAGCTCTTTGCAAAAGGGTTTGGTTTGAAAAAGGGGTGAGCAAAAGTGTTTTGTTGGGGCAGTGTGAACGCCTATCGTATTCATAGCATATTGATCTGAAAATGGAACAGTGTCAGCGGTAAACGTCAGCGAATAAAAGGAATATGAAGCGGTGTGAACGTAGCCTTAGTCACGAAAATATCTTGTGATTATTGGTTGTTTGCTACGCAGCTGTTTTAGCTATGCAAGCAATAAGTGAGTCATCAAGGCTGTGCTAAATGTTGCACCCAATATCTTCCTTTACAGCTCCTCCTGCGTACGTTGATGCAATTAAATATGCCTCGCCTTCTTCATCTGATCAGCCATCAAGCAATGCAGGTTTGGCAAGTTGGCAAGAAGGACCTCCGCCTTACTCCAGTCTGGATGAGTAAGTAATAAGCTTCAAAGCCTCGACAGTAAAGTGAATAACCTAAGTTTAAAGATGAGATCTCATAGGTTTTAAAGTAGCCAATTGTACTTGATAATCCGACGCGTGGCCAAAGAAAACAAAGCCTAAAGAAATAGTGGCGTGTGCAGATTTTGTTTCTTTGTGCCATTAAGCTCATGTCATTAATTTTAAAGACCCATTCCTAACCATGATCCTTTGTGCGGCGAATGAAAAGCAAGACAAAGAGAAGCTAGGCAAGATACGACTTTCAGATAATACGACAGTCTACTTTGGTGCCACAAAGGATCATGGTTAGCAATGGGTCTTTAAGGTCAATAAATTTCGGAGGGAACTGCTTCGGAAAGTCAGTTTCGTACAGAACATTTCGGACGTTATTCGAGAATTTCGGACGAAAACTTTGTGACAGATCACACAAAGATGTTGAAACGAAGTTTAATTTTATTCAACTAATAATAAAAACGAGCATCTTAAGCTAAGTACATGATTTCTTCACTTTAAACTCTAAGTGTATAATTTATTAACGTGAAATCAGGTTTTATGCCATCAGGAGAAACAAGTGAGCCTGTCGACAAGTTAAATTTGAAAAAAATGTTTTGAGGCGTGCTTTTATTTACTAAGAATGATATAAAAATGGTTGCTGTGAATATGAAAAGAGTTTTCCTGTGAGATTATGTGTGTAGCTTGTCCTCGTGCTCACAATATTATCATTGCATAGTGAGCCTGATCTGCGGCTATAATTTCTTCAAAACTAGCCTTCAATGGTGTAATTACTATTTAGTATTATCATGCAAAGAAATGTCTTGTTATTTTAGCCCAGCGCAAGACTCTGCCACATCGCTGGATCCGAATATGGTAGCATTTAGAATGACTAAAATAAACCATAGTCCAATGCCTGATGCGACAACTGTTGGAGAGACAGGTAAACAATAGTTTAAATTTCATGGCCAGAGTCCTCAGTCTCCACGTTTTTAATGATTTGCTTTGTGAATGCAACCACATCTACCGGATGTCACCAACAATATAAACATTTTTGAAAATCACCAGAATTTGACTACAAGATCAGTCTTCAAAATTTCCTTTGCACTGATATATAAAAGATCAAACTATATTCCATATATATTTAGATGAGGAAGGAAGCCCTTTTAAACTGCGTAATTTCCTTGACTGAGTTTATGTCACTAGTTTATTGTATTTTGTATTTTTCAGATATCTTACCGGTGGTAGAAGAAGCAGCGAGTTCCAACGCTTGAAGATAATCCATTGTGCCTGCATTTTGAGTAAGAGTAGCAACTGCCTTTCGTGCACGATTTATCAAGGCTTTTTAAACTCCCTATGTGCCCCATGATCCTTTGCCCGCTTGCGAATCATCAACACGTCATATTGGCCGTAAAAAACATATTTTTAAAACACAGTAATGGAAACATAGATAGTTACAGGGAACAAAACTTTCCTAATCCTTCAATTCTTCTTAGGAATGTCTGTTGTATGAGTGCAAAAGTGATGACAAAACAAAGTTTATTTTAATAATGGAAAGGCAATACAGTCTCTGCGATTGTTAGGCCAAACTCATTTTCATACAGTAAGAAATTCATCGCGAGACATCAAAGGATCTTGGAGAGCACAGGGTATTTAAGCACACTATTGAACTAATGCACTTGTATGGAGAAATAACCCATCGTGTCTTATACATGGTGAATAAAAGGGAAGGTATCCTTTCATTGTAAAATCATACTGCAAAGCCTTCAATCTGATTTGAAAAATTCCAACGCAAGTGGCCGAGAAGGCTCTATCTTATTTATTTTGAAATGCAATTTGTACCCTCAAATTAAGAATTTCCAAAATAATTTTCTCCTGAGCCTTTCTTTAAAAAATATATGCGAGTGGTTCAGATCAATTCACTTTGAGAATGCTAAGAATCCGCAGGAGAGATCTAATTAATCCTTATGTGAGTAGGACAATCAGAGCGCATTGAATTCGGCCTAACATACTGTCAGATTGCGCAATCCGCAGAAGAGATTTTACTTAATCCTTATGTGTGTAGGAAAATCAGAGCGCATTGAATTCGGCCTACTATTCTGTCAGATCCCTTTGAATATTAGAAACAAGCAACCAATTAGCCCACTCGCAGAATTAATTTTATTCATGTTTCACATGAATTTTATCAATATTCAATGTAAGCACAGGAAAAACACAATTTATTATCCATTTTCCAATGTGGATGTATAATTTTGCCATACACTGTCGTTATTATTTCATTTATTGTAAAATTAAGAAGCTTTTCAAATGTTATCGATTTTCTGCTTGTGACGTCATAAAAATTGTTAACAGTAAACAAATTTACCTATGAAATTGAATTTTCATGAGGCTGGCGAGACTTGAAGATAGTAACAGTAAGACAAATTTCAACTTGATTTGCCGTAGCAATTACAAGCTATGTTAATTCTAATTTTGCAGAATTTGTGTACTTTGAAAGTCACAAATATACGACAAATTTCTAAAATACTACAAAACTTTTCGTTCATTATTTCCTTTCCATTCAACATTAAGAGGTACTTTATCACGTGACCATGACCAATTATACTTTTGACATAAATCGTTGATTTCACTCTGTGTCGTTCTTTATATCGAACGGAGACAAAAGAGTAATAAACGATAAGAGTAATAAGTCTGTAGCTGATAATTTATGCAAAACAAAATGGCGTCAAATATACCACGATTTCGGCGCCCGGTACCATGCGTGACCCAAACAGGCTGGTATGCTGGCGGCAGACTCTTGGGATATGGGAACGAGGTTGCTTCAACACAGCTAGAAAAGCACAGGTGACATTCGTCTTGCAACACATAATCAACGAATTTTTTCAAAATCATTAATATATCAAATTAAAGCTGAAATTCTCCCGTTTCTTATGGTGTAATTTTATTCTGAGTTTGTTTGGTTTTGGAACGCTGGTTGATCCACGAGGAAGGAGCACAGGTGACATTCGTCTGTGGCATTCGTTTTTTTCAAATTATTCCCCCTTCCTCGTGGATCAACCAGCCTTCCAAAACGAAACAAACTCAGAATAAAATTACACCATGAGAATTTCAGCTTTAATTTGATATATTAATTATTTTGAAAAAAATCGTTGATTATGTGTTGCAAGACGAATGTCACCTGTGCTTGTTGCAAGACGAATGTCACCTGTGCTAGCTAGAAATGCTAGAAATGAAGTTGGTTGAAATGACTACGAAATTAAATGCTGATGCTGACTCAGCAATCCTACTCATTCAAAATGCTGTTGTGGTTGCAATGGACAACAGCTGTTCCAAAAGTCTCTTGTTTCGTTTCTCGCCGAACTGATTTGTCGCTACTGAACTGAAGCGATAACAACCTTGACACAACGAGCGAAAGTTAGAGGGACATAGGTAACGAGTCTTTGTTTTTTTATATTCATGGTTGTCTGGTAGACTGATGATATGAGTCTATACGAGTCTAAGTTTTTCTCCATTGAATTGATATTTATTGCTATAGTCAGATTCCGCTATAACTTGGAGTGCTATTTCTAATCAGCTATTTCTAAAACAAGAAAGGGTATTGGTTTGCTGAAATATCTCCCCAAATATCTGCCCAAGCATACCATAAACGAATTATACAAGCTCTATGTACGACCCCATCTGGACTACGGTGATGTTATTTACCATAACCCGGCAAAATATATGAATTCAGCAGTAGCGTCACTTTACCAAGCTTAAAGACCCATGACTGACCAGCAGCCTTTGCACGACTTTGTTGTTGTTTACAACAGTTGAGCCTGCATGTAAGCCTCTTCTAACGTCCTGAACCGTCGGTACAACCATAGAAATGGGTTCCTCTCAATACTTGAGCTTCAGGAGATTAGAAAATGCTTACATGCAGGGCGGCTTACTAGATTTTAACGGAAAGCTGAACAGCACGAAATCACATGGTCGCAGTGATGAAGAATTGCCTTCAGACATCGATACAACTCCAAGTGGACATCAAAGAAATAACTACGATCTGCTGCTTTGAGGACCAAGGCTAACAAACCAGCTGAGGCTGTAAATTTTGACCCACCGGCTCTGGAAAATGCATGTTCATATTCACTTTGCTCCACTGCTCGACCAAAAGATGACTAGGTACGCACGCGAGGCACAGTTCATTTTTTATTTACTCCCCATTTAATCTTTGGGTTTTCAAATGCATGTCCTTGTTGAGTTTAAAGCTTTATGATAAAGTTAATTCAATCTCTGATGCCTATTTGCCTGCAAATAAACAAAATTTCCCCTCGTTTTNTAGGTACGCGAGGCACAGTTCATTTTTTATTTACTCCCCATTTAATCTTTGGGTTTTCAAATGCATGTCCTTGTTGAGTTTAAAGCTTTATGATAAAGTTAATTCAATCTCTGATGCCTATTTGCCTGCAAATAAACAAAATTTCCCCTCGTTTTGTCGGTCTTTCTCTCTTCTATTGTGGCCTAAAATTATTTCCTCCAATTTGCACAACCTTGACTATGCAGTACAAAAATACATGCCTAAATGCATTGTTTATGAATTAATGAGACTACTGATATAATTTGTTGGCCATTTACGTTATTTCAATCGAAGATTAAAACGGATTACAACCAGTGCTATTTTCTGTATACAGAAAATAGTGGAAGCTGTGGTGAAGAGCATTCAATGGCTGCAAAGGATGCTGGTCAGTCATGGGTCTTTAATGAACAAATTAGAGTCTGTAAAGTATTCTGCTGCTATAGCTCTTACGGGAACATGGAGAGGAACATCGCGAGAAAAGTTGTACACAGAGCTCTGTTGCGAATCATTAAATTGCTGAAGATCGAACAGACCCTTACTTTGTTTTATAAGATTATGAATAATCTCAACCCAGTATATACTAAGGATCCAATCCCACCTCTACAGCTGTAGCAATACTCTCTTCGCAACAAGGATGTCATTGGCCGAATAAAGGAAAGAACAGACAAATTCCAATGTAGTTGCTATCCTCACTGCGTATCTTAAGTATCTTAAATCCTTAATGGAGCAAACTTGATCCTGAAATTATAGACTCGCACCGTCTGTTGTTGTTTTTAAGAAAAAGTTCTATCCATAATACGAACCCCTGCAAAATCTATATTTGGTATTTACGACCCAATAGGCTTATCCTACCTTACTCAACTGAGGGTTGGTCTCAGTTAATTAAATTTTCACAAATTCAAGCACAATTTTAGGGATACCATAAACTCAATGTGCCCTACGAACGATGGCATTGAGAATACTGAACACTCTTTGTTGCTCTGCCCTTCCTTGAAGGATTGAAGTAACACGACGAGATCTTCTCGCTGCAGTTTTGCGTTATTACGACCATATCGATATATCACTAATTCAAACAAGGTTTTGATGCAGATTTTATTGTATAATGATAAAGACCTTCCCAATGACCTTAATAAAGGTATACTGTACTTCATTTAACTCTAAGCTTTATCCACAAAACTTGTCGACTGGCTTAGAAAATTTCAAACTCCGTTACAAGCCACACAACCACCACGTCCTCCTTAAAGGGAATGTAAGCATATATAAGCCTTCGATAAAAATAGCCGTGCAAAGACAATCGACTTTGACACGAGCCGCACCATATTTGGGTAACTCATCTACGTCAACAGAAAATACTGATATCTGATTGGCTAGAATTTAACAGCAAGTGGCTTGAGCCACTTTTATATGCTTACATTCCCTTTAAGTAATTGTTTTCTTTTCTTTGTATTATTGCTTGTTTTTGTTTGTAGTAGTTACGTTTATTGTATACATTAGTAGTTTTAACTTTATGTAGTGGCTGCAGGGTAGACAAAGCCTTTTACTCACTGTGGTATCGTTTTAGTAGTATAGTACAGTAATATTGTAAGTAGTGTAATTGCTGCCAAGCGCATGCGCGGCAGCTTACTAGACGCGATCAACGAAAAAAATCCGGTTGAGTATCATCAGTGAAGCATGTAAATCAATAGACATTAGAACAAAAGAGCAATAAGAACAAACGAACAATCACAACAGTTTGTGATTGGACACAAATTGCCCATTGTTGCAACAAAAGCTACTGCTGCAAAACCACCCACTGAAACAAACAGCAAATTAAATGAATCTAATGAATCTAATGGGTCATGAAGCTCAATTAGTTTTGGTAATGTCTTTCTTTATTATTAATGCACAAGATAATAATGATTCACCATTCATTCCTTTGCATACAGCACTTGAGAATGTCTTTACAAATAACAACAATGCAATTTTCATGATATCTATTATTCACAATGCCAACTCAGGGTTTTATGTATTTGATTCTCATGCAACAGAGGCAAATTTTGTAACAATAGCAGCTTTGGTTTGTTTACATATGACGTAATTCTATTCCATTAGCCAATCAGAGAGCTTCATTTTTATTGCGTCATCTAATGATAATGGCGGAGGGAGGGACTAGCTGTGGAGAAAACCACACCCTCGTTTTTATCTCGCCACGAAAATATACTTTCGCAAAAACTCAAAATCTTTTGCACCCGCATAGAGCGATAAATTTTACACAAACCGTTGCTTTCACTAAGCTCTGCGTTTTCTGCTCTTCGCGTGATCGCTTGCTTTTGACTCTATTTTCCACTTTCTCCACGACCCTCCGATGGCTAGGCCCACAATGAACACATCGCACTGCACGGCGAAAATTGATGGTGGAGCTGCGATTTTTGGCAGAAAAAAGGACTAAAAATGCCAACTAAAAATGTTCAATAAAGAAAGTCAATTTCCAACCTCAAACTACCCAAATGGATGGATATGGAGCCCGCCCCTCCGAGCTCCTTACGGTCCTTGCGGCGCGGAACTGCGGGGGGAGGGGGGAGCGGATGTCTGAAAATGCGACGATGCGACGAAGAGGGCAGAATCTCCAACCTCTATCTTTTCCTCTCTTGGCGATCCCTTTATCAGATAAAGGATTTGTTTGTGATCAACTCGTTTGAGTTTCTCATTGTATATAAAGGAGGATGAAGAATTCCAAGCATAGTCAAATGGTTTGAAGTTGGACTGGAATCACAAACAATATGAAGAAGAAACAGGCAGACAAACGAAGCAACAATCAAATTTAAAGACGAGACGTTCATTTTAACTTCAAATACACAATAAGAAATCAGAAAACTATTGTATTTTCATTCATAAATGCTATTTCTGGTGAATGATCATTATACCCAGCTACATAACATCAGAGAGACACAAAACTCTTTTGCATGAAATTAGCCAAATGCAGTTTTGATGGCTTTTTTCTCTGAGGATTACCAAAGGGGAACAATCCCTGCCCCCCACTTTGTACTGTCTTGAGGCTTGTTACGTAGATACATGTTTTCTATGCAGTTCTTTTGGCATGTCAATAAATGGTAAAAGTGTTGTTTGCATCATATTCCTTGTTTCTTTTCGTTCCTCTGTCATTTGTACCATATTTGCAACTTCTTGGATGCTCATAAACACCCCCAAGTCTGTGATTTGATTAGTGTTAAAGTTTTTCTGGTATCCAACCATGATGTGATCACAATTTGTAGAGTTGATCTTCCTTTTCACAAGCTCTTTGTGCACTGAAAAATGAGAAATTATTTTCATTTTCAAAATAAGTTTTTCATAAGTTATTATCAAAGCTGGGCATCTTCTCATAAGAATTGATAAGATGCACCTGGAATAAAATAGCATCAAACTTCTTTTTCTGGAATACTGGATTTGCATCTTTTTGTACATTTTCTAGATGGATATTTGGGGTACAGTACTGTAATAACTACTGCAACCAGTTACAAAATTTTTGAAACTTCACAAATCAAATGCTCCCAATTTTATGACCTCAGTAAATGTAAAAATTTATCTTCCATTTATATCATTTACCAAATAGTGCACGTTATTGTTTTTGTTACTGTATCTTTTCAATTTTACTCTGATTTTTTGGAGTCCACCTGTTTGTTGAAATAGGTTATGAATAAGACCAGTCAACTTTGGCAAAGAAAAAGCTTAACGAAAGCTTCATGATGAGGATACCGGACAAAGTTCATTCTTTGCAGAGTGAGTGCAGAGTGTGGCAGCTGCATGCACGACAGTTCCAAGAAATTTGTCTGTGTACATCAATTTAGAAGAAGCTTGTTTGACTCCTACTTCAAACAGCAAAAATGCAAATCGAAATAAAGAGCTGAAGGATGAATTTTACCTTTCCCCGCCTGCCTTCTGCCAGGCCCAGGTTGGATGCCTGGGCTGTTGATCGACCACGAATGAATTGGAGCCCAAAAGTGGATGAATGTTTAACAGAGATCTTGAGTTGGCTGGGCAAACTGTTCAAAGGCATTGAATAATCCAAGTAAACGNTGACCAGTTCGCGCTCGAAAATCCAAGTTGGGGTAGATGAAGCCATTACAAAGTTTAGCGTCGCACTGGGATTTCGAGAGTGTCTCGTGTATTTATCGCAATAAATAAATTCAAAAGACTCGGAAACTGTTCAAATCATTCCAAAACTTTAGCGGACAGATAGGCGAAGGTTGACTTTAAAGAAGCGACGAGCAACTCACAACTGAGGGAGATTGTGCCGCTGTTTACAATATTATCGTCGCAAAGGCAAGTTTCTCACAGCTTTCTTGGACTAAATTTTTGTTTTGCTTTTAAAAACAGCATGCTCGTGTGTTTATTTCATAGGTTTAGGTCTGACTGATAATTGCTACCTATCCTAGGAACAATTTTATGCAACTTTTTACAAATTTCCTATAGATTCCTATAGAAATTTTCTGAAGATTAGATTTACCCCAAAACAAAGTCAAAATCCGACCAAAAAAATACCTCCAAAACAAGATGGCGTCGTGTTTTTCGAGCGCGAATTGATCAAGTCACGTGACATGTCGTCTGTATGAATCGATTGTAATCGATAGAGAGGGCACTGTGGAATCACAAAAGAATCACAAAAGAAGCAACACAACATCAAGTCAAAGAGCACAGGGAAATAAGGGACTCAGGGGAACAAGGAAATAAGAATTTCAAAATGGCAAAGTGAAAACAAACCCAGCTGCTGTGTGCAACGTTCACCGTTCTTACCTAAAGAGTGATCGAGGAGGGAAAGGATGCAACGTCAAAGATTCATAATATTCCTGGTTGCTCTTTATGTAAACTCTTTGTCATTAGGAGGTTAGTATCTATGTTTGCTGTTCAAAACAAACAGAAAACAGGTAAAACAAATGGAATTACTTTAGGCCTTACAATCCATCCCTATCCCTGCATAACTTGAATTTCCCCAGAACAAGATTCACATTCAGATTCAGAACAAGATTCAGATTCAGACAAAGTTCATAATATAATAACAATAACACAAAATGTAAGAGTCGGATACAAACCAAAACTAATTTACTGATCAGAACACTGCATTAGCTTTCTTTTGGGGGGTTGTACGATTTCACACCTCTTGGGGGCTTTCCAGGAAAACGGAGAATATGTCATAAAGTATGCAAAGAGCAAATATGCCCTTGTACATTCACCCCGTCCGTTATCGGACAGTAAGATTTCTCGAGCAAAACGCATTTACTGTTTAGAACACTGTATTAGCTTTC
>REGM01000249.1:318892-359601 GCA_004194415.1 Aurelia aurita | reverse complement strand
CAGAAAAGAGAAGAAAGCCCTACAAGCTTTTTTGTGCAGAGCAACCCTTGCTTGTTTGAAGGACCCACTTGGAACGAAGATTGTACCCAAATACTTGTAATTTTCACATGACGTTATATAATTGTTTCCAAACTTGATAGTTAAATTGGTATTTCTACCGGCTTTGTTAAAAACTAAGATTTTTGTCTTTTTCACGTTCACATTTAACTTCCATTTTTGAGAATAATCTTCAAGTTTAGAGAGGCTCCGCTTTAGCCCCTCTTCAGTTTCAGAAAGTATCAGAATATCGTCTGCATACATCAAACAATTGATTTTCTGGTTCCCAATTGTAGGAGGGAGACATTGCTCGTCAAACAGCTCTACAATATCATTGATGAATAAGTTAAAGAGAGTGGGGCTCAGATTGCAACCTTGCCTAACACCTGTTTTTGAGACAAAGGATTGTGTGATTCCGTTTGGTAGCTTAACGGCGGCTGTCAGGTCAGTGTACATTGACCGAAGCAAGGTAATGAACCTACGACTGATGTTCATTCCAATAAGCTTATAATATAGTCCATCGCGCCACACTGAGTCATAAGCTTTGGAAAAATCAACGAAACAAGCATAAATTTTGGCCTTTCGGGAGAAGTAAGAGTTCAACAATGTGTTCAAGACAAAAACATGATCTGACGTTCGATAACCTTCGCTAAACCCTATTTGATTGGGATGTTTGAGGGAATTAAGTTCGGTGAAGCGCACAAGACGCAGATTCAGAATGGCATTGAACAATTTAGAGAAACAACTCGTTACTGTTATACCTCTATAGTCATTAGGGTCATGGGTATCACCCGACTTGAAAAGTGGTGTTATTAGACCATGTTTCCAGGTGGCAGGATAAATTCTACTTTGTAAGATTGCATTGAAGATGTAATGAATAACCCTTACAAAATGTGAGTCAACACAACATTTAATCATTTCGTTTGAAATCATATCATCACCAACAGACTTGCCATTTTTAAGCTTCATAGTCACTTTTCTGATTTCATCTATGGAGATTTCACCGTCTAATATTTCATTGTAAGCAGTCGTGAATTTTTCGATGTTTTCCATGACCGGAGTGGTGAAATCATCTCGCTGGGAAATAGTGCCCGCATTTAGTTTTTTGAACCATTCATACCAAACACTTGGCTCAATATTTTCTGATGGGTTAGCCTTTTTCTTAGCTTTAATATCGCTCACAAGATCCCAAAAGACCTTTGGGTTTTTGTTTTCAGTTTCCTGAATGGACTGCAAAAGGCTCTCCTTAAAAGAAAGTTTCTTAGCTTTGACAAATTGCTTGTACAATTTTTTATTGGCGTAAAACTTACTTCTTACATCAGGATCTTTTGGCCATTTATGAAGGTTTTTAAGAGAACGCTGTAGTATTTAAGATAACAGAAGTCATGAGTAAATTTCGAAAGAAGAAGGATATATCTGAACATCTGCCTCGGGCATTTTATTTGTTTGGTTCAGAACCCGTTTGGTAGGCGATTCAATTCTCGAATTATTTTTGTGTAATTAAAACACTTACAGCTCAGCTTCCGAGCCAAATAAAAAGAATGCCCGAGCCAGATGTTTAGATATATCCTCCTTCTTTCGATAAATGCCCATGTTTCCTCTTAAAAACATTTCATCCTCTTAAATAACATTTCTGGAATGCACAACGAGGAAGCTAGCTTCTTGGGATTCAGAGCAACTCTTGGGGCTTTGTTTGTTTTGAATTAGTGGTCGAGAGAATTTCTTTTGTCTGCAATCGCTAATCGCTTTGAATTGCGGTGTCAATTCAAAGCAACTGTTGCTGTTGTGTTACAAAATATGTCCTTGTTCTTTCAGATGGTATGCATTACATATAAATAAAATCTTGTTATTTCTTGAAAATTTTCAATGATAGTTGGGTTGCGTTTTTTTCTGAAACACCCAGTATATCCCATATGCTGGACAATCATATCGAATTGCTTCATAATGGGGCGTTGCACCGACTATTATCATTTACATGCGTTGTTTTATTACCTAGGTTGGTCCTTTCATGCAAATCTTAAGTTATTTATTTTCCTAATATTCCTATATTTTATTGTATAGTCTTAATTCGTATTTTCGCGTGGTTTCTGATATATTCTGAAAGTTTTAATTCAATCTTTAGTTATATCTTGGGAACAAGGTGGTGGTAGCGGAGGCACAAAAGAGTATGTTGGTCGTTTAAACAGCAAAGATGAATGTGTAGAACAATGTCGCAGTAAATCAAAGAATGGCATACCTGCAAATGGAGTAACAGTCGACTTGGCTACGGAAAGAATGTGTTATTGTGAATTTGGACAGACAGGCCGAAACAGTGCCAGCTGGTTGATGAGTTCATTCATAAGACCCTGTAAGATTATTTTACAATACCGGGTGGGCCAGAAAAAACGCGGGGCGTTTAACAGGACATATTCTGGTTGAAAACAAGTCAGATCGGGTTTGTTGAAGTTTTATATTGCTGGACAAAGATTAAGTTACCGAAGATATTGATAAAAGATAAAATATAAGCCTTGAATATTATGATTAGACGTTTCGGGCATAACCCTTCATCAGTAATAACGAAGTAGAGTACGATAAAGTAGGAAGAGTAGAAAAAGAACGCTTGGTAGAACAGGTATATTAGTAGAATGCAGAAAAGAATGCGACGCAAGAATGCGACGTAAGAGAAAGAGTAGAAGATTCGAAAAGAGATCTTACTACAAAATGAAGCTATCAAAGATACTAGGATATAAATGAAAAACGNGAAAACAAGTCAGATCGGGTTTGTTGAAGTTTTATATTGCTGGACAAAGATTAAGTTACCGAAGATATTGATAAAAGATAAAATATAAGCCTTGAATATTATGATTAGACGTTTCGGGCATAACCCTTCATCAGTAATAACGAAGTAGAGTACGATAAAGTAGGAAGAGTAGAAAAAGAACGCTTGGTAGAACAGGTATATTAGTAGAATGCAGAAAAGAATGCGACGCAAGAATGCGACGTAAGAGAAAGAGTAGAAGATTCGAAAAGAGATCTTACTACAAAATGAAGCTATCAAAGATACTAGGATATAAATGAAAAACGTTTGTTAAGTCAATGTGGCAGAAGAGTCCCCAATTTAAAAAAAAATCGCCAATTTAAAAAGATTAAGTTAGTTCTAGATATGTTTTTTTGTTAAATCGGTGATTTTGTCCTATATTTATTTGCGATTTTCTGATCGTTTTCATGCGAACTTTCTGCTTCCTTACAACCATTTTCTGATCAGTTTCATGTGAACTTTCTGCTTCTTACCAATGACAAAAAAAGGAGTATGTCCTGAGGGATACCTAATAAAATTGCATTTTTTTCCTTTTGTGCTTTAAAACAATGCATACCTTGTTATCATTTTTTGATAGAGAAACAGTATTTTTGTCATGGTCTAGAGATTCACAAGTGCATGACTATGAATCAAATTGAAGGCTAATTTTGGAAATCGTGCGAAACACGATTTTATGAAAAATCTCTCATAATTACGGAACGGAGAGAGCGATTTCTACCAACTAAATTTTCATATCTAAGTTAGCCCTTTTCCTATGCAATGGTTCTTTATAAAAACAATTTCGCGACGTAAATTAAGTCAATAAATATTGGCAAACACCCGACGTTTTTTTCTGACTCACCCGGTACATGGTGTCCCATAGGTCTTGTGGCGCAGTGGTGTAATCCTATAACTTCGCAGCCAAAGCAGTCAGGCGGATAGGGTTCGAGCCCAGTTTGAGCCTCAGTAGTTGAGCTTCACGACAAGGGGTCGTGGACTCGATTATGTCTTCCTTACTTCTGAGATCCCAGTTCTTGGTCCTAAAAACCGCAACTTCACCTCACCTTTACCTTCACTTTCATCAAGAAACAGTATACAGATATGGCCTAGCGATGAGAATTATCTTGAATCAATCTGATACCACTTTTTAAACTTTCCTCGATAGTTAACTTCAACATAAATTTATTTTTTGTTGACAATATCATATTGAGAGTTGAAACACTAATCTTGAAACTTCAAAAATTACTAGCATGATTGGCTTGATGGCATGATCGAGCGACCGTTTATGCAACTGATCATAACTAATCCACTTCATAAATCCAAGTCGTTTCCAATCCAATAGTTTCCTTGTTGCATTGTCCATCTCAGTCTTGCGAAAGTTATTCGATCTTTTTTATCAATGTAGGCAGTGTCTAGACAAAGAATTTTCAAATAACTGCTGATAATGTGAAAGGCAGGCGACCATTAAATCGAGACAATATTTTACTGAGTATAGTTTGGGATTTTGCCTGGGGATTAAAACATTGTTCTTCAAAATCGGCACAGTTTACGATTTGCCTTAGCTTGTAAGAAGTGATACTCGCCACAGAGAACGTCTGTGCAGTACAGCGGAGGGTAATCAGTACTGAGGAGGATGCTCAGTACTGCAGGGAGATATAATCAGTACTGTGATGGAAATAAAATCCGCACTGTTTAGGTTCCTCTGCTGTACTGAATACTCTCCGCTGTACTGATGTTATCTCTTCGCAGGACTGATGTTATCTCTTCGTAGTACTGATGATATGCCCCCGCAGTACTGATATACCCCCACAGCACTAGTACTAAAGACCCTCCGCATTACTTATGATAGCTCTTCCCAGCACTTCACAGACGTTGTCTTTGTGAAATATTTTTCGCACATCAGGTAGACTGCTTGAATCAGGGAGCGCCGGCTTGAATATAGATTGGAGATCATCTTGTTGTTAGTCTCCTTATCCTGAAATGTTAATCATTTAAACATCTATCAACTTCTAGTATCAAACAGACGTTATGGATTCAAAATAATGAACTCATCGCTAACTTGGTCGGAAGCGAGGCATCGTTGCGAATATGATGGTGGTGATTTAGCAAGTATTCACAATGCCAAAGATCAGTTGAAAATTGACTACCTTACTGAAGGTAAAGGCAGATATTGGATCGGATATAATGATCTTGAAATGGAGGGCAGTTTTGTCTGGAGCGATGGAAGTGCATGCATTTATACAAAGTGGAACTCCACAGAGCCAAATGATGCAGGGGGAGAGGACTGCGCCAGTATATCTTATAGCAATAAAACATCAACATGGAATGACCTTGGATGTTCTTCAAAATTAAAGGCGATCTGCAGAATTCAAGGTAAGAGGAATTTTGTGAAATGTTTGGTTGCTTGTCCATTCCGCACAGAATTTATTTTCTTGATTAAAGTGAAAGACTTGATATAAATGGCAGGGTCTACCGGTTGTCCCAAAAAAGTTCCGACGTTTGAGTAAACGCAGAGAAAAAAATTCTCAATCTGACAATTTCTATTCATTTTAGTAACATGCTATGCATTTCAACTTACAGTTTGGCATATCGTGGAAAGAAATTAGTTATCTGAAAATGGAGTTATGAGCAATAACATTTCATGTTTACGTTGAATGTCAAACCAGAGAGGTTCGTACGCCTTTCGGCATCATCACGGTGAAGGGGGCCTCCCCGGATGAGCAACGCTAAAATTAGGTTGAAAGTTTGTTTATCTTGACGACGAGCAAGAGTTGTGCTCGTTGAACATATTGAAAGTAAGGTCGTAAAAATTGAAATGAACATTACAATGACAAAGTAAAAATTGGTATATGTTCCCCTGAGACCTATTTAATTCGATTCCTCAGATCTTACTTTGAATATACTCAATGAGCAGAACTCTTGCTCGTCGTGAAGGTAAAGAAATGATTTTTTTTATATTGAATATAAAATGTTTACAAAGACGAGTTACCTAAGACATTACTTATGAACTACTTTGCAACACTACAAGGACGATACCCCGAGGAGCAAAACATCGTGACTACCTCGAGGCCATTACATAAAGAACACAACTAAGTTACAACTAAATATGCAATTACAAAAAGCTACACATAAAGGATTTTAGTGATAAATACTAAGGTTGGTTTCATATTAGATGTCGGGCTAACATAGACGATAACGTTGAGCAACAGGACCCCAGCCGAGAGAACAACACCGACAACCGCCGTCACTGGTCCCCGTACAGAGTGTCCCCATTGCTCAAGACACTGCGCCCATGCTTACACTACAGGTCGGGGTCTCTTTCGATATTGTTGATCTGGAGATTCAATTTAGTATGGTTGATGGACCATATGTGCCTAACATCCAATGTGAAACAGACGTACGAGCAAGCAGAAAAGAAAAGAGGAAGGACTTAGGGACTGTGTGGCGTGAAAAAAAGTTTACATTTATCTTATTAGCCAAACCCGCCAGTTTTGTGGATGAAATTTAGAGTTAGTTCGAGTATATGTTTATTAACGTCCTTAGTAAGATCTTTGTCACCATACAATAAAAGTTGTATTAGAACATTTTTTGAAAGGCTGTTTATTTAAAAAAATGGTCGTAATACTACGGAAACTCCAGCGAGAAGATCTCGTCGTTGAATGTTAAATGAAGGGCAAAGCAGCAAAAAGTGCTCCGTATCCTCAATACCGACATTCGTATTGCACATTTCATTTCATTTTGATTTATTTTAACAGGGTTAAATACATTCAGTAAAGTTTAGATAACTGATTTACAATGTGCCCTGCTTAAAAACAAACTAACCTAATACATTGCTAATATAAGTCAACTTTAATATCCTATATAAAAGAAAAGAAACATTTATAAAAAGAAAGGGACTCAGAAGTCATATGTATATGCTGAACGTTGGTTTAGAAGATCAGCCTCTTTGATCTTTCAAGAACGATTTTAATCTCATTTTGAAAGTAGCTAGCGAAGGAGCAGTTTTGATTTCATAGCTCAATAGGTTCCAAACAGTAACTCCTCGATAGGAAAAGCTCCGTTGTCCATTTGAGGTCTTACACAGTGGAATCCTGAGATCAGTACTGGTGTTACGTAGGTTCCGATTGCAAGAATCTGACAATTTGTGAAACATTGACTGCATATAGGGAGGTGCAAGCCCATTCAATGATTTGTACACTGTAGAGGCTGTTCGGTGTCCCTAAAATTGTGCTCGAATTTGTGGAAATTCAATTTACTGAGACCGACTCTTATTTCAGAAAGATACGACAAGCCTAATGGGTCATGAATCCCAAAGACAGATATAAGATAGAAGCTTTGTCTTATAAACAGCAACAGACGGTGCGAGCCTGATTTCAGAATCAAGTTTATTCCATTCGGATATGCAGTTAGGATAGAAGCAAGATTGAAATTTTTCTGTTCTTGCCCTTATTCGCCCAATAACATCCTGGTTGCGAAGAGAGTAATTTGAATGATGAAGTCGGGGGTTGGCTCCTTTGTACACAAGGGGGTGAGATTATTAATAATCTTAGAAAACCAAGTCAGGCGTCTACTCCACCTTCGGGAACTAAGTGACTCCCAGCCAAGCTCTGCATATAGTTTTTCACGCGATGTCCCCCTCCATGTTCCTGTTACAGCAAGGGCAGCAGACTACTGAACAGACTCTAATTTTTCCATTGAATTTGGTAAAATGATGTTTTGACTGAATTCACATACTTTAGCTCGAGTATGATAGATAACATCCCCGTAGTCCAGGTGGGGTCGCACATAAAGTTTGTATAATTTGTTTTGGGTATGCCTGGGCAGGTATTTGGAGAGATACTTTAGCAAACCAATGCCCTTTCTCGTTTTAGAGATAGCGGATTTAATATACCGTACGCTGAAAAGGAAAGCTTCAAGTCAAGGATAATACCTAGATGTTTATGTTCATTTACTTTTTTCACGGGTATGTTATTAAAGAGGATAACTGGATGATCTATTTGATGTCTTTTCTTTTAAAGTAGCAAATCGGCAGCTTGTCTTTTGCGGATCGGGATTAAATGACATCCTCCAATCATGGACCCACTGACTTATCACACCCAGGACATGGTTCCTGTTCTCGGCAGCTGTATTATGTTCTTGCACAACTGTAAACAAGGATGTATCATCGGCAAAAAGCTTAATTTTACATTTCAAGTCAGCAGTGAGATCGTTGATATGCACAAGAAAGAAACAATGGTCCTAAAATAGAACCCTGGGGCACTCCTGCTAAAATATCTCCCCAATTAGAACACTGCCCGTTCAGAACAGTTCGCTGAAAACTTTGGATAAGATTAAGAAGTTGTCCTGAAACGCCACATTTTTTTTTTATATCAAGTAAAACTAAAACTAACCATACAATACATTTCATGTCCCATCCACAGTGGGAAAAGACACGAAGTCACCTGGTCCCCACTGTAGATGGGACTTACAAATTAAGGCACACAATTTCCAAAAAGAAAAACCAACAAACAATCAAGACGACAACAAAAAAACAATGTAGAAAGGAAAAAAGAGAAATAGGGGGAGGTCGCTGCTATGAATCCCTCGAAAAGAGTTGCTAGCAAAATCTCTTGGATCGTTCAATGAAGGATATTGTTGCCTCAATAATCATTCTATTCTCGACTACGTTCAAATCTGAAGTTCCGTACAAGAGTACTTCACATAAATCTTTTGAATCCATACTGGGTAATGTCTAACCCAGGTACATCCGCAAGCTGACTGAAGAGATCTGTGCGCATTACGTCAAACTGATGGCGATGCAGGAGAAAATGCTCGTTATCTTCGTTTCCCGTACCACATACACAACGAGGGCTTAAGCAGTCAAAGCTGTGTCGAAACCTATGCTCATTGAGTGGGCTGAATCTTACGCGCAACTTTGTTAGGTTCCTAATACCTGTCATGTTATAAACATTGTACATAGATTTCTTAACCGGCCTGATAACTGCAAGTAATTTACGTTTAAATTCCGCAAGTGTAATGGAGTCTTTGATATTTCTATCCAGCAAATTCCATTCGAAAAGTACGTTTTGGAAATAGGTACTTGCAAAACGCGCTGTTCTTCCGGCAGGTTGGTATTCACGCTGACGTCGTAAGCTGTATGAAACATTGCGTTCAACAGGAATTTCATCGAAAAGATACGCTGGCGCTCGTGTTTTTTTTAGATTGAAGAAATGGCACATGCGCCTATACCACCTCCTCTGATAAAGACTCTCCCATCCCAGTTCCTCAAATAGCCTCTGCCTGCTTGTCCCCCTCCATGCTCCTGTTACAGCTAGTGCAGCAGAATATTGTGTTTGCTCCAACCTTTTAGTGCTATCTAGCTTCATTTCTGGATCATACTTATGATACACAATATCACCATAGTCTAGATGGGGTCTCACATAGAGCTTGTAGATTTGGTCCAACACATGCCTTGAAACATACCTAGAAAGATACCGAACTAGACCGATACCCCTCCTTGCTTTAAGAATCGCCTCCTTGACGTGGCTTTGGAAGTTCAATTTGTCATCCAAGATCATTCCAAGGTGTTTGTGCTCCGTTTTTCTCACTACTTCATCACCTCCCAGCATTAGAGCTGGGTGGTTTGGCTTTTTCCTCTTGGTAGAAAAAATAACCTCTTCAGTCTTTTCTGCATTGAATTGCATTTTCCACTGCCATGCCCACAATCGCACCCTTTCTAAATCCCTATTCAGCTCATCGGCACTTCTAGCCACATTTTGAACAACGGAAAAAAGAGAAGTATCGTCTGCAAAGATTTTAACGTCGCTGTTTATATTTTCAACAAGGTCATTGATATACACCAGAAAAAATAGAGGACCTAAAACAGAGCCTTGAGGTACTCCCGCAGATATCCTCCTCCACTCTGAACTTTTTCCATTCAACACTACTCGTTGTTCCCGATTAGCAAGGAAATTTGAAATGAGGGAAAGAAGATTACCTGAGATACCATAGCATTCAAGCTTATACAGTAATCCCTCGTGCCATACTCTATCAAATGCCTTGGATAAATCAAGAAAAACTGCTCGAGTTTCTTTGGTCGGTATAGCTTCAAAAGCTGTGTAGATTTTGTGTGTTATAGATAACAGTTGGTTGACTGTTGAGTCACCAGGACGAAATCCAGATTGGTGAGGGGTTAAAATATCATTATCACAAAGATGACGATAAACAGAGTCAAAAATGAGCTTTTCAAAAATTTTCCCAAAAATTGGCAGGAGCGAGATTGGGCGGTAATTCTTTTTGCATTGTCTGCTGTTCTTTTTATGCACAGGAATAATATTGGCTCGTTTCCAAATAGAAGGGTAAACCCCCCTCTCCAAACATTTTTCATAGATCATGCATAAAGGTTCCACGATTGATGAGTCACAAATTTTGATCATGGCAATAGAAACTTCATCACAACCATGGGCCTTATTAGAGTCCAATGCCCGAATTAGCTTAAGTATCTCTTCCCTGTCGATATCAACGTTTTGGAGGAAAGATGTTTGTCTCGGCTGGAAGGTAGGCAAAGTACTTCCAGTTGTTATTATGGAGCACTGCTCAACAAAGTAATCATTGAGTATGTTGGCTTTACTCAAAGGATTGGTGACAAATAGCCCATTTTCTAGCAAAGGGGGGATGTTCAAGGATTTCTTTTTATTGATCAATCTGTTTAGCACAGACCAATATGTTTTGATACCAAGGCCAGGATCAGACAATTTATGACCAATCTTAAGGTAATAGTTTTCTTTCGCTTTTTGAATCATTTTTGATGCCTCATATTGAGCTGCCTTGACTAAATCTAAGTCTTCTTGTCTTTTGCCGCGCAGCAAAAATTTCTTGTAGACCCTATGTTTACGCTTGATTGCTGTCTTTATTTCGGATGATATCCATGGTGGATCCTTGTCGTTACATTTAATAACTTGGTTCGGGATATTGTTCGTAAATATAGACAATAAAGTTTCTGTGAAAATATTAGATATGTGTTCGGGATTGGGATCGCTTAATTTCGACTTCCAATCTGTAGAGTTGATTGTGTCCCTGATTTTTCTAACATTTGCTTTAGAGTAATCCCAAACTTTTCTCTTAAACGGGGGTGGATATGGCACAGAGATGTTTTTTAATTTGCCATAAATTATCTGATGCTGACAGTGCTCATCTAATGAGGGATGGACCCCGGAGTCTACAAAAAAATTTGGTTGATCTGTGATAATAAGATCTATAGAAGACATACTTTCTCCCCTGATGTTTGTACGTTCATCTATAAGCTGGCATAAATTATTTGTTTCTATGAACTCATCTAGAGCGGAACCTTCTGGATGCTCTATGTCCTCTGCCCACCACTGGGAAGATCTACAGTTCATGTCCCCAGTTACTATGACGGCATGCGGCCTTTCACTTTGTATACGAGTAACTGCCATTTGCAGCCTAGAAATGAAGTTTTCAAACTCTTCGCTGTTTTGGCGGTGGCTTCGA
The DNA here is from genome assembly GCA_004194415.1 of Aurelia aurita. Lineage (NCBI taxonomy): Eukaryota > Metazoa > Cnidaria > Scyphozoa > Semaeostomeae > Ulmaridae > Aurelia > Aurelia aurita. The sequence continues at coordinate 348,299 of REGM01000249.1, read as the reverse complement.
TAGATCGCAACAAAAATTAGTTTCTTCCGCGCAATATTAATCTCAGTTACAACCATCTCTTGAAGAAGTTCGCCACATCGTTTAAGTTTATAAATAAGACCATCATGCCATACCCTGTCAAATGCTTTAGAAATATCAAAATACACAGAACAAACATCGAGAGGAGGATTACAGTCAAATGCTTTGAAGATTGTATTCGTTATGGAAATTAATTAATTGAGTCACCAGGACGAAAACCTGATTGATTTGAGTTAAGTAAATAACAAGAAACAAGATTTGAGTATAAAGAATCATATACAAGTTTTTCAAGCATCTTCCCAAACATTGGCAGAAGAGATATTAGACGGTAGTTACTCTTTACGTTTTTTTTATTTTTCTTGTGAACCGGGACTGCATTAGCACATTTCCATATTTCGGGAAATGCACCATGTCTCTGACAATTTGTGAATATAATCTTTAGAGGAGTAACTAATGAAATATCGCTTTGTTTAATCATTCTTATGGAAATTTCATCCCAGCCATGTGCTTTGCTAGGATTAAGTGATCTTAAGATATTCAATATCTTTTCCTCAGAGATGACAAAATCGCTTATCAAATTAGGGGTTCCTGAAGTTTCTAGTGGAATTTCACTGCCTGTGTTGATCGTCGTGCATTGGAGAGTGAGATATTCATCAAATAACTGTGCCTTTTCAGTAAAATCCGTTATGAATAACCCATTCTCTAAGAGGGGTGGTATTATGGGAATCTTCGCCTTATTGAGGAGGGTATTGATTAAGGTCCGATAAGTTTTGCTAGAAGTTCCAGGATTCGCTAAAGTTTGCCCTGTCTTACGAAAGTAACTTTTTTGGCATCCTCAATCAGTGTTACACCTTCAGATATCATAGTTTGTATTCCTGCAAGCTGGTTATCTGGCTGACCGTTTCTCACAAAGTTCTTAAAAGTATGATTTTTTTCCTCAGAAATTTTTTAACAGTTTGTGTTATCCAGGGTGGTTGGCGAGGTTTAATCGTTTTTATTTGGTTGGGAATGAAATTAGAATAAACTTTCAAAAGGACTTGGTCGAGTAAATTAACCTGCTCATTGGGGCATGTAATTTTCTCAAGATGGTCTTGCCAACGAAACGTTTCGATGTTTTTCCTAATTGCAGCAAAATCTGCTTTATCATAATTACAAATCCTGCGAGTGTAGGGAGGTAGTGTTAAATTCGAAATAGATAATTTTCCATAAACAATTTGATGATGACATTGCTCATGTAATGATGGATGAACACCAGACTACGTAATGATGTTAGGCTGATCAGTGTAAATGAGAACAATGCAATATTTGGCATCACCCATTAAGTGTGTTAGTTCTGAAATCAGCTGATGAAGACCAACGTCCGCCGTTATTGGCTCAAATTTTGTTCCCTCATTATTTTCAACATCATTTTCTCACCAACGAGTTGACCTACAGTTGAAATCACCAATAACAATAACACAGAATGGATTTTCAGTATGCATCTTGGGCAACATCAGCTCAAAATTTATTGTAAAGTTGTCAATTTCACTCTGCTCTTGACTAGGACTCCTATAAATTACCACACAAAAATATTTTTTCCTATGCAATTGGATCTCGCACACAGCGCACTCGGGGAGAGTCTCCAAATCTGAACGATTTTTGGAGGGAAGGGAATCCTTGACGTATAGCCCAACACCACCTCTTTTCACGTTTTGTGGTTGGTTATCTTTGTAGAACGAATAGCCATCTAGTTCTAGCCTATCTTCATCAACAGTTATGTCCAGGTGCGTTTCTACAATCCCAAATAAGTCATTGTTATACACAGAGTTATAAGCTTCAATTAGGAAAACTCTTAAAAAGTCGTGCGCTGCAATACTGTTCAAATTCCAACAACAAAAGTTAAGTGTTTCTGGACATTACTGCTGAGCAAAAAAGTCCTGCAGACAAACCATTATATATGTAGTGTGTAACATGCAACGCAGGCAGTGTAAAAGTAGGCATACTGATCATACTGAGAGTGAACATATTTATTTCGAACAAGAATAACAACAACAAACGGAATTCTCCTGAGGAGATCTACAGTCAAATACATTACTTTCTTCGCAAAGTGATGCACATATAAGCGGGGATGGCTTAATGGTAGCGCGCTTGACTACCAACCTGAGGGTTGGTGGTTCGAGTCCCCGCCCTGCCGAATCTGCTACGTAGAGTGAGTAGAGTCGCCAACTCTCTGTAATTCCAGGCTAAAGGAATCGCGAGGTGTGGCCACATCGAGAGGAAGGGCCAGGACATTGCTTCGATAAGCTTAGCTTCTCAGTGTCCTAAAAATACCTTCGGATGCTAGGTAGCAATATAGAAAAAAAAGTGATGCACGCGGGCGAAAAGGGGCGAGAAACATAATCGTGTTGGGACGGAATGCACTGCAAAAAAAAAGTATTATTAGTGCAATGGGTAAAGCAAGGGTTGAAATTGCGATAAAACAATAACAAAACAAAAATATTTTTGAGAGTGAAATAGAATTTAAAAAGGCCTGAAAGGTTTGCTCAGGGAAGACAGTCTTTGCACGGATACACTGAAGCACCATATTGCTGCTCGCCTTTGATTTATTTCAACCGGCATCGTCATTAGGAAATCTTCTGGAAACAAATGTTCAAACCAATTTTAGCGTTGCTTACCTAGGGGAGTCCCCCTTCACCGTTATGATGCAGGAATGTGTACAAACCTCTCTGGTTTGGCATTCAACGTAAACATGAAATGTTATTGCTCACAACTCCATTTTTAGATAACTCATTTCTTCCCACGATATGCCAAACTGTAAGTTGAAATGCCTAGCATGTAGCTAGAATGAATAGAAATTGCTAGATTCAGCACTTCTTTCTCTGTGTTTACTCAAGCGTCAGAACTTTTTTTGGGACACTCAATATACATACGACAGAAAAACAAACACACGCTATTGTTTCTTTGGCTTTGTTTTTGGTGCACGTTCCGGGATTATCAAATACAATAGGTGGAAGAAGGATAGATTTAATCCTCTGCCCCGCGTATTATATTTATCTAATTCAAAGGATAAGATAAAGTAAGATAAGATAAAAGAAGGTATCTGTCGCACTCTCCGTCGCAGAGGCTCTTTGCTCCGCTCAACCTAACCTTCAACCGAGCTTTCTGGAAGCGCCGAAGGCGAAAAGAGCGCGGGAAGCGCGAGTTCAGCCTCTGCCAAAAAATCCCAAACTGTTGTTGTTGCTGCATCGGAGTGCCTTAGCAACGACACGTTTTCAGCAATGGCGGAACGGAGAATACACTCAGCGTACATCGTGGGTGTACATCGGGTCAAACAATTAACCCCTCCTCCCCACCTCGCATTTAACGCCATCAGGACTCCTCGCAAATACGTTTTTTTCCAATTGTTACCTCCTCGCATTACAAAAATTACTAAGTTGACTCCTCGCACCTCGATGTCACAACGAAACGAATCTAACAANGTGGGTGTACATGGGGTCAAAAAATTAACCCCTCCTCCCCACCTCGCATTTAACGCCATCAGGACTCCTCGCAAATACGTTTTTTTCCAATTGTTACCTCCTCGCATTACAAAAATTACTAAGTTGACTCCTCGCACCTCGATGTCACAACGAAACGAATCTAACAAATCAAGGACACTCTAATCACTGGCGTAAAATGAGAAGATTTGAAAATAAGACTTTTGACTGCTTTTGATTAGATCCAAAATAATTTTGCAGCCAACATGTAATTTTGCATAATTTTGCAGTCCTTAATCTTATTATTTTTCCTCGCACCTCGCACCTCGCAGGTTTAAATTTTTTTTGGGATTCCTCCCTCGCACGAAAAATGCGAATCCTCGGCTCCTCGGGGTTAAAAAGTAGCCTCCTCGCCTCCTCATTCTCCTCGGACTAAAGCCATGTACACCCACTACATCGATAAAAATGTTTTTTGTAAAGTTTGCTTTGAAAAATTGTCGGAAATAAAGCCGTATCTTAGGAATGATGGCCTAAAGCAGCATTTTAGAACTATGCACAGAGAAAGATTTTCGGACAGCCTGCTCATAGAATGTGAACAACTTACCAAAAAATTGCACGGAGATGAGACACGAAAGTACTTGATCCAACTTGCAAAACATAAATATGAAAAGGTATGTTCTATTTACCTATTGTATGATTCCTCTGACGGTTAATTTTTCAATAATTGTTATAATACCACATTCAATTATGAATTAAAGATAAGGAAAAAGCCTGGTTACAAAAAATCTCCGACAATCTGAGTGTTGATAGATTCAAGTTTAAATTTTACTTGCCTTCTTCTTATCTTGTCTTTTAAGGCCCCCCAGAAGCCAAGTTGAAAGTGATCAAAGCCTCCATGCTCATTATGATGTAGACGATTCTTCATTATATATTCGAATTTTTACTGGATATTTTATCTCCAGGATCCAAAAGGTGAAACATATACAATACTTCATGCTGCTCCAGAGCCAATTGCACCATTAACAATTCATGCACAAAATTACCGTCAAGCTGCAAAATATTATGGACTGTGTTTGGACCATTATGGTAGGCTTCAAGGCATGACTGGACAAGCAAATGTTGTCAAAATATTTTGTGGAGGAAAAGATTCAAGGGAATCAAAATCAACCCCTGTCGATGAAAGTAATTATTCTCAGTTCAAATTATGGAAAATGAAAGATAAGATTTACACTGAATGTTTCCGCACAGCATCAAGGGTGAGTAACTGTGATGCCAAAATTGAAAATCCACCATTGCATGTCTATACACAGCTGATAAGGAATAATTTGGAAGAATAAGTGCATAGTAATCTTTTCTGGCAAAATTATGTTGTCATCTCTTTCTTCTTGTTTCCCACATTGCATTAATTATGCTTAGGCCATGGGCAACAAGGAGAAAGAGTCAAGAATGACACAATTTGGTGGGAGAAATGTATATATCCATGTTTTTCACATCATGTCTTGCTAGCTGTGGTATCCTGACTCTTGAAGATGCACATGAAATTAGCACTGGAGCCTTACAAACCTTATATACAGTCAACCTACAAATAGACAAGAGGAAACAACGAGCCTGCAATTTGGAAGGTTGAATTTCCTTAAAATACAACAACAAATACAGTACTGTATAATATACACAGCAACAAACCATTTTTATTTTACACACTGCCGGATGATTAAAAGGTTTATTGCAGTAGACGTCAAGTGTTTCAAGTGTTTATCTAGGAATTGAATAATTCTGTTGTGGCTCTGTTAAATATTCCTATCATTTTTTGGGCCATTGGATTGTGTTTGGAAGGGATCTGTTTCTCTTGTCACAATATTTTTCATTTTGTTTCTTCTAACCTTAAAATTTTGCTCAAAAAGTTCCCATTAAATTCACAGATCAATTTCGGAACTAACTATGGAACACCTTTGGATGACCTAAATGTACCCAAAGAAGCTCTTTACAAGCCCAGGGAATCTATGTCTCTGCAAGATATTTTGAAGGAAGTTTTTGGACATGAAGAATTTAGGCCAGGCCAAGCAGAAGCAATACAAGCAATAAGAGAAGAGAAAGATTGCATAATAGTAATACCAACAGGTGGTGGAAAGACAGTTGTGTACACTATTCCTTGCTTAATGAATCCTGGTATATCAGTTATCATTTCACCGTTGGTCATGCTCATGTACAACCAAGTAGAAAGGCTACGTGAACTTGGCATTAATTCATGCTACTATAACAGTTTGCTATCTGCAGATGAAAAAGGGTTTGTCTTGCATAATCTTCAACAAACTGGGTGCCAATATGAATTTATTTTCACAAGTCCTGAGGGGGCATTGTCAGCAAATTTTCTTTCTTGCCTTGAAAATCTTTACAAGAGAAACAACCTCAAATACATCATTGTTGATGAGGCACATTGCACAGAAACATGGGACAAGGATTTCAGGCCAGAGTTTTGCCAACTTTTCAAACTAAGAGATGTAATAAAGCGATCAATTATTGCATTAACTCGAACAGCAACCAAAATGACCATTGAGGTCATCAAGAATTCACTGATGCTTGAAAACCCTGCAGTTGTAACAGTACCATGTTCCAGGTTCAATCTTGCCTACCATCCTGAGCAGAAAAAAGAGGATGTCAACAGGCAGATTGCAAAAGTTGTATCAGAGAAATTTCAAGGGCAATGTGGTATTGTTTATTGTGGAACCCAAGCACAGGCAGTCAAGATGGCATTTTCCCTTCAAAAAGAGAACATATCCGCAACATATTTTCATGGAGGTCTTGATGAAGCCGAAAAGATTGCCAACACACATGCATGGCTTGAGGGAAAAGTTTGTGTGATGTGTTCAACTTCAGCCTTTGGGATGGGTATCGACAAAGGAGATGTGCGTTTTGTTATTCATGACCACCTTCCACCAACCGTGGAAGATTTAGTTCAAGAGAGTGGAAGGTCTGGAAGAGATGGTCAACTTGCATTCTGCTTGATATTCTTCAAATTCACAGACAGGGCCATTCATATGAGAAACATTGCATCAATAGAAAATATGGCTGTGCAAGAAGAGAAGCTGGTACTTCTTAATCAGGTTTCTGCTCTATGTTATAATTCAAGTTCTTGCTTTCAAAAACTCCTTGCTGAACATTTTCAATATGACTTAGAACAACCTTGTGGTATATGTAGAAACTGTCAGAGAGCAGTCATGCCTGGTGCCAAAGAAGATATGACAGCTGAAGCTAAGGGAGTTGTAGCATGCCTTATAGACTTAATGCAGTTTAAAGCAAAAGTGACTAAGTCTGAACTTGTGCTCACATATATTGGCTCCAAGGCTAAAGATGTTTTGAGCCAACATTTTGACAAATGTCAGCACTATGGCAAGGGAAAAGGACAATTCAAGTCTGTTGCAAGGTTGTCTGCATTTGTGGAACACCTTATCATCCACAATGTGATAAAAGAAAATTTTAAATCTCTGGCAGAAAAACACTATTTGTTGTACCTTTCCTGTGAGACAGCACATATTCTGTATGAAGATAAAATCAAAATTCTATTTCAAAAATAACCATAAAAACTGATTGAAATGGTGAAATTCAGTTTTCCTTTTATACATTTGAAGTTCTGTAGTTCCAGATTATTGAAAGGTACACAATTTCTCCTGGTACAGAATTTGGAAACTGCCTTGAACAGTGCAAACATTGTTAGCTGATTATGGTTATCAAAACACAATATGAATCATGTGTGTGTTGTGTTGTTGATCAGCCTTTTTCTGGAAGGGAACTTTGGGTAGATACTAACAGGTGCCAAATAGAAGGGGGATCTTAATTATTGGGGGTGGGAAGTAGTTTGAAAACTTAACAAGCAGGGGGGTCTTGATGATTAGGGAGGGTGGGGAAAAACCTTAATTTGGCAATACTTACTAAAATGCAATTTGCTACTTTGTTCAGACCAAACTTGCCTACAGTAGGCAAATAAAAATTGTATTCTTTAACACTTTCCAGGAAATAAATTAGCAAGGCGTGTCCTAATAAGGCTTGGGGAGTGGGAGAATGTGTATTTGGCACCTGAGAGTATTCCTGTAGCCTTTTTTGACCATTGTCTGTGTTTCATGCTGCAAAGAGTGTCAGCCAATACGCATAAATATGTTGCACTGTGTTTTAACTGTTAAAGGCAGTTTACAAATTTTATATGTTTTAACTACAATGGTCTGTTGAGAATTGAATATCTTGCATCAGGAAAGGCATCATACACCTTCTCAGTGAACTTTTCTTCAATTTTTTGCTTGCCTTTTTCATATATATTCATTAAATTACTTGGTAATACTCCAGATTCTACACCTTTTCCATTTATTGGATAGCAATTTATTGCCTTCTTGTGGTCATTTGGCTTGAAAAATCCTTTCTTCAGACAAAACCATGCACCCTTCAGCTGGTCTGGGAAAGATGTCTGCACACTAGGTCTTATTGAGCTATGAACATCAAAGCATTCTTTGCTCTTGTATGCTTGTCTTATTGCACGGAAAAGATCAAGGTTTGCCATTATCCTCTCACACATTAATACTGTGGAGTGATCTGTTGCATAATTCTTAAGTGGCTTCACTAATTCTGCTTCTACATAGCCATCTAGTTCTATCCCACATCCAACCTTACCAGACAAATTTACTGCACAGTTCTGTTGCATCAAAACTCTTGTTGCCAAAGGCCACTTGGCAAGGAAGTTGACAGTATGCCTAAAACACTCTGTAAAGTAATTAGGGAAGTTCAGCTGCGCATAGATAGGAAGCTGCAGTTGGTAAACAATTTCCCTTGCAAAGCCATCCCCATGCTTTATTGCTTCATCAAACAAGAGCAGATTTTGTAACAATAGCGAAACTCGCCTTTGATTGACACGCCATTTCAAAGAGATTAGCGATTGCAGACAAAGGGATTTCAACGGCCGAGTAATCAAGCCAAGGATGTAAACAAAGCAGACCGCAAAAGTTGCCGTGAAACATAGGTAAGAAACTCAGTCCTTGTGCACGTGAAAAGAGGTTTTTAAAAGAAGAAATGAGTAGATATCGAAAGAAGAAGGATATATCTAAACATCTACCGCCTAAATTTCATTTATTCAATTCAGAAGCAGAAAATTAAGCATTACAAATCTCGTACGTTTGTGTGTGTAATTCAAAGATTTATTGCTGGGCTTCTGAATTGAATAAATGAAATTTAGGCGGTAGATGTTTAGATATATCCTTCTTCTTTCGATATCTACTCATTTCTTCTTTTAAAAACCTCTTTTCACGTGCACAAGGACTGAGTTTCTTACCTATGTTTCACGGCAACTTTTGCGGTCTGCTTTGTTTACATCCTTGGCTTGATTACTCGGCCGTTGAAATCCCTTTGTCTGCAATCGCTAATCTCTTTGAAATGGCGTGTCAATCAAAGGCGAGTTTCGCTATTGTTACAAAATCTGCTCTTGTTGCTTCATCATACAATGAGAGCAATGGTCCAAAATAGCAAAATGCAGTAGCTCTGTGATTAAATGCAACATCTGCAGCAGTAGATGAATTAAGCCAGGCTTTAAATTTTTGAAGAACTACTTCAGTGTGATCTCCAGTCCTCTGTTTGCAAGAGAGCAGCTCTGCTTGATTTGGGAACATATTGCTTCTCTTAAACTCAAAGACAGAAGCCAAGCCATATGCCCTGCAACCGTCATTTATTCCTGCTCGTACTAATGTTAAGTTATGATCATTGAATTTCCTCTCCTTAAACACTTCCTTTGATAACTTCTTCCTGTTTAATACTGTATACAAGATATGGTGCATACCAGATGATCCATGTGCTTTGAAACATGCCTCAGAGAAATATCCTTTATTGTGCAAATCTCCAGGACATAAACCAACCCACTGAAATGCTGCTGAACGAGACATGACTGCTGCATTTGTCTTACAGGTACCAACATCTCCAACAACAATACTAACATTCCCTTTAGACATACGACCAACCTGCTCTGGGTGAACTCCTTTGGATATTTCTGTTTGGTCTAAACCGTATGAAACATCTATTGACTTGATACCTTGGTCTTCCTCCTCTGAATTATATCCATCTAGCTCAAAAATCTCCATGATAGAAGGGCAGTTGACAGTCATTGCCATATCTATTGGGGAAGGGATGCTGGTGAAAAGTGGTCCATTCCATTTAGCACCTGCAAGGACCAAGAATCTAACCAGCTCCTCATTTTTTTTCAAAACTGCTAAGCTTAATGGTGTTAAACCACATCCTTCTTTTGCATTCACATTGCAGCCTACATCTACAAGAAATTTTGCATACAATACATTCTGCTGCATGGCAGCAATGTGGAATAAAGTTCGCTGCAGGTGGTCAAATTTATCTCCTAGTTGCTTGGATTGGCACTCTCTTATATATATGACATATTGCTCCTGTTTGCGGCTTTCAAGTACTTCTTTAAGTTTCGAATATACTGTGTTGTACAGTCTCCAGACAGACCTGTCCTGCTCTTCAAAGTGCCTTTGCTCACTTGCTAAAGTTACCTGTTCATTCCCCTCCTGTGCTACAGTATCTGCTAAAAGCAAAAACTCATCATCATCATCATCCAATGGTATCATTGTTGAGAAATCTTCTCTTGCTGTTTTGCTTATTTCTATATCAGCAATTTCCTTGTCCTTTGACTGAAGCGTTGATTTGAGTTGTTCCATGTAGTGTTTATGATGGTTCTGGCTTACCAGGAGTTCAAAATGGGCTCTTGCTTTCTCAACATCAAACCTTGACTTTGCTGAGTCTAAAGGAACATATTCCTGCTTACCGGTATCATCATACATATTGAATTCCTTTGAAAATTCAGACAATATGGAATAAGTGCCTGTTATTGTGTTATTATCTTCTAAAGATAGCTCTAGGGATTCAATATTAGTCAGTCTTCCATCAAGCTTCCCATCAGTCACCTTTCCTGGAACTTTCAGATCAAACTGTTTTTTTGATGCTTTTTCGGATGCAGAATTAGATTTGATGAGCCACTTTTGACATTCTGCTTCATTCATCTCAAATAACGATTTGGTCTCTGTTGATGGGCATTTGTTCAGTGCATCATCAAGTAACTCTAGAAGATATTTTTCCTGAGATCTCTCCCAAAGTTCTTTTTTATTTTCATAATGCTCAATGAAAAGCTCTTCTGCCCTTAAACTAAGGATATCTCTCTGTGGTTCACACGACGCTTCCCTTGTATCCAACATTTCCTTGATTTCAATGTTCACCTCTGGAATAAGCATGCCTCTGACAGTAAAGTTCCACATAGTTGGACCCATGCGATTGAATAACCTTGCATGTTTTCTCTTCCCCCGATACATATTTACATTATCCATTAACAGTATCAAAGGAGTTTTGGAGTCTTTTATNCAAGTAACTCTAGAAGATATTTTTCCTGAGATCTCTCCCAAAGTTCTTTTTTATTTTCATAATGCTCAATGAAAAGCTCTTCTGCCCTTAAACTAAGGATATCTCTCTGTGGTTCACACGACGCTTCCCTTGTATCCAACATTTCCTTGATTTCAATGTTCACCTCTGGAATAAGCATGCCTCTGACAGTAAAGTTCCACATAGTTGGACCCATGCGATTGAATAACCTTGCATGTTTTCTCTTCCCCCGATACATATTTACATTATCCATTAACAGTATCAAAGGAGTTTTGGAGTCTTTTATCTTTTGAGAGACTCTTTCTGCTCACTCTCCGTCGCAGAGGCTCTTTGCTCTTTGAAACCGAGCTGTCTCCCGCTCGCTCATCGCGCTGCGCGCTCTTTGCGCCTTCTGCCCTTCCAGAAAGCTCGGTTGAAGGTTAGGTTGAGCGGAGCAAAGAGCCTCTGCGACGGAGAGTGCTTTCTGCTTTATGCATCTTTCTGTCATCTAAGAAGTTTAAAAAGCTCTTCCAGCTTACTGTTAATCCCAAGTGATTGAGCATATGGACAAATCTTTCTCCTGCCCCATACGATGTACAGAGTACTGTGAACATTAATTTGAAATCATTAGAAAGCTTTTGGCTTCGAAAGCTAGCTAATATGGCCAGAGCGTGGGCAAAACTTTTCACTCTTGTATATCCTTTCACAGAAGCAGAAGCATCTTTATTTTTCAAAAGCAAAGTCTCAAGAATATAAAAAACTAAGGGGCATTTAGCTCTTAACACATATGGCAAAGAAGACAATTTTTCCTTCATAACTAAATCTCTCAGATCACTTTTAGGATCACCAAAGCCAAAGTGTAGAAGCAACTCAAATTCTTTTATCTCTTTATCTAAGATGTCCCTTTCATTAATATCCAGCTTGCCCCTTTCTTTGAAGGCAATCAGAGCTTCGATTTCCTGTTCATATATTCTTGCAAGGTGACTTTGGTAGTCCTTTAGCTGTCTCAGTACAATACACTGCCTCTGAAAGAGCAACTTAATCATAGATGCATCATTTTCTGAAATCAAGGAGTCACTGGATGTCAAATGGTTCTCAATAGAACTATTTATGGTTACAAGTTCCACTTCTAGCTCAACTAGTTTCTCTTTAATTTCATCAACTGCCTAAGTTATTGTATGTTTTGTTTGATCTGAATGTCTTGTTGCATCTTTACCAAATGTCAGCTGTACCTGTTGTTTCAACCCTCTGAATCCCTTCACTACAACTCCTTTCACAGTAATTCTAGACAAAACTGCACCAGGAAAAGCTTGCTTAACAGCATACGTGGCCTTCTTTTTACCAATTTCATCTAGCCTATGGGCCTTTAATATTTAACTTTGCTTTACAAAGGAATCCCTGTCCTCCACAAAAAAGCTTTTCAGTGTTTTAACTCGAGCAATACTTTCCTCCTTTTCAGTTAAACTACTTCTTCTCTTCTTCGTACCTACAATCAATGCTTTCCAAAATACAATAACAACAACATAACCATCAAAAGAGGAAATGGAAAGAACTTACAGTAGCAGGGTACTTGCTTTCTTAGAAAGCATCATGCCAAGATAGAGCTTGACTATAAATTTTCAATGATTTTACTCTCACATTCGATAATCACAAATTTTTACCAAAAAGGTACTAAAATCATTTTAATTTTGTGATCTGCATTTGGTATTAATAACAAACCTTGGCTTGATTTTTTTCCGTGTTCATTTTCAACTGTACCTGAGGGTTTCACATTATTGAAACACAAGGCTTGTCGAGACTTTGGTACTTTTTGAGGAGTTGCTCTTTGGTCTTGCTTCTTGGTATCTGGTTGATGAGTTGGAGTAAGCGCTTCGTGACACAGTCTCTTAGTTGAATGCCATTTCCTTGAATGTATGTGCATTGTAGCAACCAATAGAAAGGGCATCATTAACATCTTCTCCAAGATTCCTTGTATCTTGAAAATCTACCAAAAATTGTACAAAAGATGAAAAGTCACTATGATGGGTTTTTCTTTCCTTTTCTGGTGAAAATTAATATTCAAAAGTTTCTTTTCATTATAAATATTTCCAAGCCAGTATTGACAGTTCGCAACTGTCCAGTACTGAGTTTCTTACAAAAAATCTTACAAAAAATGAATGCTGAATGTTTTACAATACTAACCCCTAAAGAANTTGAAAATCTACCAAAAATTGTACAAAAGATGAAAAGTCACTATGATGGGTTTTTCTTTCCTTTTCTGGTGAAAATTAATATTCAAAAGTTTCTTTTCATTATAAATATTTCCAAGCCAGTATTGACAGTTCGCAACTGTCCAGTACTGAGTTTCTTACAAAAAATCTTACAAAAAATGAATGCTGAATGTTTTACAATACTAACCCCTAAAGAACATGTAAGAAAAACCATACCCTGCCATCATGACATGTAATTTATAGAATTGTTGTGCTGCTTTTTATTTGGGCCTTATGCCTATTATTATGCAGTTTATAAGGTATTACGGTAGGACAACGCAAAGATAGGCTGAAAGAAAATTGTCCTCAAGATTAAGAATCTCTCAAAATGGAATGGAGTCGATGAATATGTCGATGAACCAAAATTAAATACTTGGTGTCGACGATGATCTGTAACAGGCCTCTGGTCTGGCCTCCTATTATATGCAGGAATATAGATGATACACAGTATAATAACTTCCCTTTCTTTTGGCTTCTCATATGCACAAAGTATAAAGAAAAGGCAACAAACCCACTAGGCCTATTATTCAATCATATAACAGTTGAAGAGTAGCTTGATAAAAACTATGAATGTAAAGTACTTACCTTCTGTGATACTCAGTTCGTGTAACGATTCATTTAAAACATCCGCCATTTTGCTGGTTTGTCTTCCAGTTGTTGCTATGTTGTTGGTGTTGTTAAAATGTCGATTCGCGCAAATAAATGTCGATTCACGCAGGTTATTTGGCAGAGGCCAGAGAGGCCATCGCGCTGCGCGCTCTTTGCTCCTTTGGAGCTTCACGTTCTGACAGCTCGGTTTCAAAGAGCAAAGAGCCTCTGCGACGGAGAGTGTATCCGTCGTAAGGCAGATCTATAGATCTATCCTTCTTCTCTTGATTTATGCTCACAACTTGTCTTGAAAATATCCTTTCACTTGCACCACGTGACAGTTATCTGTAATGGCTCTAGGTCATCTTATGCGGTTTCGTATGTTTGAATCTGTTGTTTTTGCGTAATTGCAAATCGCTTTGAAAATCATGTTTCAATCAAAAGCAGCTAATTGAAGAAAGCGTTTGAAAAAACACCACATTTTATTTTGATTACAAGGCGGATCTTCGAATTCTTTTTTGGCAAGTAGATCAAGGAGGGACCACATTCTTTCTCAGATATAGCTTATATTTTGATTGGCTTAAAAGGTAGCAAATGTTTTGCTCCATTTTAAAGCTGCCTGGTTTTGAAGCATTCTGCAGAGAAGTACATCTGATTGCCAGATTAATTTCTTTTTGTGTATTTAAATTTCTACTTGGTTGTGTCAATGTCGGGAAAAAATGCGAAACTTCGTACCTAATAACGTGTGATACTTAATTACATTTTCTTGGAATGATTTTTTATTTATAGATTGTTAATTACCATGCAAAAAACAAGATACGACAAAAAAATAGTTGCTGATATTCTTATATAATCCCCTGCAATTGCCATTTATTCTCGATAGTAACTGCAACTTACCAATATCAATTCCAAGTAACAGACAATTTGTTCGTATAATCTTCAAGTGAACAATATGAATTCCAAGTAGCAACACTATTACTTCCATGGGTTGAAAGGAGACTTTACTGTGAAGCTTTGGTGACTCAGCCAGTATTGTGAGTGCTAGAAATAAGCTACTGACTCCTGAATTCATCCCCTCCAATGCCTAATCGACACTGTTTCTCCGTAGTAACTTCAGATGAGCAATATGAATTCCAAGTATTAAAACTATCACTGCCATGGGTTGAAGCAAGGCTATACTGTGAGGCTTCTGGTGGTGACTTAGCGAGTATTCTTAGTCCTAATGATCAAGTTCAGATAAACGCAATTACTAGAGCCAATGATACCTATGCCATTGGCTATAATGATCGTAGCAATTTGAAGCAATTTAAAAGTAAAGGCAATTTTGTTTGGAGTGATGGCAGTGCATCTAGTTTCACGAACTGGTACAAGGACTGGTATAAGAAGGATCCTAATAATGGAAATGTTGAAGAGGATTGCACCAAAATAGCGTACAAGTCCCCGTTTTATGGAAAATGGAATGATTACAAGTGCAATCGTAGTATGAAGTCAATTTGTAAAGTTCCAAGTAAGTCTTTTTTATTTAAATTGCTCATAACTGTAAACTGTTATATTGCTTGCAAAATTTCACTCTCTATAAAGGTGTACGAGATTTCTACGAGAATAAAATGGTTTCTACTGGATTTCGGGGATTTCTTTGGAAATCAAAAAGGTTTCAATTTTTCGTTTAGAGGTCTGTGTGAGCGCAGCTACTTTTGGTGTTATTTGCCAATGATTCTTGTCACTACAATTTATTGATTAGAGTTGACAATCAAAACAATACCTATGACGATTCCTTTCAAGGAATAGTTTTCCATTACTCGTGTTTCTTAGTTTTCTGGTGATCTGAGAGCTAAGTTGTGTATAAAGAATTTCTTATAAAAACATAACGTGTATTACAAATGCATTATTTCTTCTTGTAGGAGCACTCATCAACTTTGCATACGTCGTACCAAGACTTCAATTGCCATGGCAACATGCAAGAGATTATTGCAGAGTTCATAGTGGTGACCTCGTAAGCATCAAAGACAAATATGAATTGGAACATGTGTATAAAGCTGTAAAACGTGATATCACTTATTATTGGATAGGACTGCATGCACCTTCTACCAGTGGGGATCTATTTTGGAGTGACAATAGCCCATTCCAATTTAAGAGATCTATTGACTCTTATTCTATATTCAGAAGGTGTGTTCAAACCATATACTCCAATGATCATAATGGCACTTGGACATATAAATCATGCAATGAAACATGTTCCTTTATGTGCAAATTTCCAGGTAAGCGCTAAGGTTCAAATCTTTAAACTGGGTGGTGTAAAATTACCTTTTTCTTTTAATTCAATTTCTTGAAAGCAACTTTGAGTAATTTAGTGTAATTCTACTGTAGACGTTTGTTAATATATTGATTATTTTCAAATTGGCAGCGTTTACTATATTTGGGGCTGTAACGTTATCAAATTTCTAAATTGTAAACCAGAATAGCGACAGATTTTTGCTTCCACCATACTGTAGACCTTCATAAACTATGGTTTTCTTAAAGATTGTATCATTTTTCCTCTAATTATTAAGGATTTGCTATTAATCTGATTTTTTCAAAACTTTCTATAAATTCTTTCAAAAAAGTTAAAACGCCGTCATTTTGAAAATAATCATGATCAATCTCTTTGTTGTCAATTTATTATGATGGTCGGTTCATTATATCGAATTTGCAGTTTAAGAATCTGCAGGGATTTTAGTTCAGAAATTTGGATGGGACCTGCTTTTATTATTGTATATTTTACTAGAAACTCGTTATAAGAAACTGGACTCTCGGATCATAAAATATTAAAAAACTTCAATACTGGAGAAAAGATATTTAAGAAATATTCTCTACCGTTCAGTACCTATTTTATTCTCTTTTATTTATCCGTTCAACTTTTCGTGTAGATTCCGAACGTTGTGGTTGTTTTTGAAATTGTATGCCCTTTTGCTTACAATTAAATATATAGAAATTCTTTGAAATTACAGTAGTCCTGCCAACAAGATCGTTGACCCGAAGAAAGTGTTACCCAGCTGGATTTTACATCAATCCATGCAGAATTCATTTCTTTGATTTCTTCGCAAATTATCTCAAATCCGTGAAAAAGACAGCGTTGGTGAAATAGTTAGAATAGGGCTTTCAATCTATAGTTGTGGCCATAAGTTTAGAGCTACCCTTGGGAAAATATATCTTTGTTTCCTTGACGCAGTTCTTGAATCAGAAATTTTATGTTGTAACCTTGATGATTGATAATTCGAAAAATGGAATTAGTTCTTAGAAAATCAATTCAATCTAAAATCAACTGTACGAGTGGTAGCTTCAAACTGAAAGTTAAGAGTTTTATGGACTGAATTAAGACTGGTTTTCATATGACGCATTTCATCGCATTTCATCGCAATTCATCGGAATTCAGGGTCTACGATCTATTATGATTATTTCCGATATATGAAAACGAACCAAATTATATGAAAACCAGGTATCCTAATTCATTCTAATTCGTCACAAGTGATCCCAAGGAATCAAACAAATTTGTTTCCTCCGATGAAATGGGACGAATTCCGAAGAATTGCGATGAATAGGATGAAATACGATTGTGTAGAGCACAACTTTCCAAATTTCAAGATGGCGACCACAGGCAAGGAAATGAAAATGCAGAATTTTGTTAGATAATGCAAGAGTATCCTAGAATCCTAACCTAGCCCTGGCCCAATGGCCACTGGGGTATCCTACCAACAAAGTATCCTAACTTAGAATTGTACTTTTCCGCTGTGGGATTTTCTTTTATTTTCTTTGAAGTGCTACCAACGCGGTTTTTTTCGCGAATTTTGGATAATTTGCAAAGAAATCAGAGAAATGAATTCGGCATGGATTTATATATACCCCAGCTGGGTAACACTTTTTATACACGATACACAATAACGTATATACAATCGTGTACCGAAATATCCGAATTTTTTCTTTTAAAACTCTTTATGAAGTTGTTTTTTCATTTCTTGTTTACTTGTAGTTGGATCACCAGGACTCGATGTGAAATATACAAGTAAGTAAAGATTTTTCATTAAGTCTCTTGAAATGTTCCTTTTCGGTATTTGTGCCAAGGACCAAACAAATTTCATAGATGATCGTTATTTTGTTCTTCCAGATTTCATTCATGAATTCATTGCTTGAAAACCCGTATTTGGAGCAATAGCATTTTAGACAACACGTTCTTTTTAGCCAGAGGTCTTTAATTAGAGATTTCATATGAAAGTTCGAGTCTCACACGTCATAAGAGTTTCATCAGGGACATACAAACCATTTTAAGTTGCATTGCGACAATGAATTTATTTCATCTTTATGATGATTCCTTGTGATTTTCGAGAATAATTTTAAACCAGGTAGCTTTTGAAATCACAAATAGCTACAAATCCACACCTATTTCTATATTTTGTAATATTTTTGAAATTAATGCGGGCCTTGACACAAAAGCACATTTAGAAATTTTCATGATCAGTAGCGAAGACTGGGGCTATTTGTAAAACTTTACGGGAAAACGTCATTTACTCTTTACGAGCAACGAGTAGAAATACCACCATTGAATAAGTTAGGCAATTGACTAACGAATTCAATTTGTTTTTCAATGGTTGAGCTAATGTGTTTTTGACAAGCTTGAATCAAAAATTGAGATCGATTTGTTACAATTTGCCTTGGGCAGTAGGCAAGTCGTAACATACATTGGGCAATTTGTAACAAAACTAATAAAGCAAAGCAAAAACGATGATCCTTAATAAACTAAATACTCAATAAAGTAAGATGTCGATGCATCCCTTGAACTCAGAAACTTACAACATCAGACATAATAAGGTGGGCCAGCCATAAAACACTTTTCGATGTTTTACCTGCAACTTTCATGCTATATTCAAAACAAGTTTATCCCAAAACGCAATATTCTATACTTCAATAACAAACTTTTATCTTAAAATGTAATGTTTTATCATTCTAATTTGCGAATTGTTCGAAAACACTAAGAAACAGTGCGAAATAATAGCGTCAGCTAAATTGCTAATTGCTTGGTTTTGATAGGCTTTTTTGCTACTGTTACAACTTGCCCCAGGCTGACAAGCAAGAATAAATTTCGACTTTCAAAGTATTAGTTGGATATTTTGCTTCCACATGTGATTTGCGACAGACATCACATGTCTTACTACACGACTGAACTTGATTTAGGAATGGAAACCAATGGAGCGAATGTCTAACCCTATTAATACTGGGCTTTTTGGACCCTCTTTATTATCGGTGGGGGGGGGCACAAAGTGCCCCCTCTATAAAGTTGTCAATATTGCAGATAGAAAGGCAACACTTGGTGCAATAGTGTACAGTAACAAAATCTATCGTCACTTTGACATTATAATGGAGGAAAATAGCAGTATTTGCTAACTAATGACAATATGGGCAATAATTTATCTTTTATTTGGTAATTCCTTTAATAATGCCTCTAGAATGTATCGCAAAGGATCACAAAACAAAATCGCAATATAATATCTATTTAAGCTCATTATTTAAATCATTTATTCTTCATTTATTTACACCAGTTTGTCATTGTTTCACGAAAAGCCCTAATTACTGATCAAACTGCCTCAACATTATTAAAAACGATCAAGAGAACCAAATTAAGCCATTGAAGTTTAGTCATGAAATGTGTTTATTAGTTTTATGAGGTTATAAATGTATCAGCGCACGAGAATGACGAATATTGAACCAGACAAGGAAGAGGCAATGTTATAAACTAAACAATAACAATTTATTCGTCTGACTTGTACAGTCTACCTTCAGAGACGAAGAATCTTACGGAGTATGTACATACTTGTCCATAAGGTCAAGTATCGAGAGACTTGGCCTCTTTATGAGGTAGCCTCTTCAATAAACTAGGATGACGTTATTGACTTTAGAATTGCTGACGTTATAAAATGAGTAAAATTATGCATCATATAAAAGCTATCGAATGTTGATATTCTAGATGATCTGTGCTTGTGGGCTTAGTGTTTATTGACCTAAGAAAGGCTTTTGATACAGTTGATCACGATATTCTTTGTAAAAAGCTTGAACTTTATGGCATTCAGCAGCGAGAACTCTCTTGGTTTCGGTCTTACCCATCCAACCGGAAACAATTTTGTAGGGTTAACTGTGTTGAATCTAACATTGAAGATATTAATGATCTCCCGCAAGCTGTCCAAGCTTCTACTGTGTCCATGTATGCTGATGATACCAGTCTATGCCACCAGTCCAGTGATATGTCTCAGTTGAATAAGGTTATAAACAGTGATCTTAAACAATTGACTACTTGGCTCAAGGAAACAAACTTTCCTTGAATGTTGCAAAAACTCATTCCATGCTCATTTCTACCAAGCAGAAACATAGCATTCGTAAAGGTCAAAATGAAGTCTTGGATTTGCACATTCATAATAACAAGCTGGATGTAGTTAAAAAAACAAAATACCTTGGTGTACGAATTGACAGTTCCCTAGACTGGAAAGAAAAAACCAAAGCTGTTTCTACCAAGGTACCTAGGGCTGTTGGCTTTCTGAAACATGCTAAGACTTTTTTACCAAAAGAAAGTCTGAAGACTCTCTACACAGGCATTGTTGAGCCCCACCTCCGATACTGCTGCTCTGTTTGGGGTTGTGCTGGTTCTACGGAAATTGACCGGTTGCAAAAGCTTCAAAATCGTGCTGCTAGAATCATAACGAATATCAGCTTTGATACCCCAAGCAGACCTCTTATCGAAGGGCTAGGTTGGAAGACTATTGAAGAACTCATTAGCAATGAGTCTAAGATTATGGTCTTCAAGTCTCTTCATGAGTTGGCTCCACAATACCTGTGTAACCTTTTCACCAAAAACTCACAATGCTCCTCCCGTACGTAACCTCCGTAACAAAGACATTGACTTGAGGTTACCAAAGAAATTATCAGCAAATGGACAAAAATGTTTTTCTTTCCGAGGAGCTAAGCTGTGGAATAGCCTTCCAGCTGAGTCAAAGAAGACATCCTCCCTTGATAGTTTTAACAATTCTATTAAGGATTGAATTTTCCTTTCATTGTAGATACTGTAATTATTATAAATAGCTTTTTAGCTTTATGGTTTTTTTTATAATGTAGGTTTGATTTATTGTATATTGTAATGAAAATTTTTTAATTGTTTGGCCCCTCGAAAATCAGCCTTTGCGGAAAGGCAACCCTCCTTAAATGAATTAAAACGAAAATGAAATGAAATAAAATCTGTGATTATCGTGACAAAAATTCGAATCACTTCTTTGGTTTTCAAGCTGACCACATGTTGAAAAGACGTTGGCCAAGTGGTGAGTGTCTACGTTTTTGAAAATTTCAATTAGCCTATTAAATTTTAGAAAAAGTCGTGAAATCTCGGCTCTTAATCTTTGGAATGGACGACACTACATCAGATCAAAGTTATTTGTGCCTCCCTTGTTAGGAAATATTGCTCTTGGAATGCCAACAAGTCAATGTCTACCATATGGCGGCCAGATTGCTTCAAGAGCTGTTGATGGAAATCCAAGTTTTGAGTTTAGCACTTTGTCATGTACTCATACTAAGATTCAGCAAAACCCGTGGTGGAGAGTTGATCTTAGGCGGATACGAGATGTGAAAACTGTGAAGATAACTGGATGTAGTGATGCTTATGACTGGATGGAAATCAGAGTTGGGAATGTCGGCTACCATCCAAGTTCAAATTCATTGTAAGTCCTTTTTCTCTTTTCTACATTGATTGCAGTTCTTTGTATCCCATTTGCGCGAAAGTAAAACTAGTTTTAATGTCAAAAATCTAATTCTATACACTATTTAAGCTAATTTTTTTTAATTTTCTAATCCTGGGGAAACCTTTCGTCGATCACAATCCTTTCCTTCATTCGACGGTGCAAGTTATACGAGTAATGCTTTTTTCCAACAATTTAAAGAGCATGATTTGAAGAATGTTCCTGATGAGAGGCCCTGGACCCCAAATTTGGCTCGCTTCGCTTGCATTCAATTTCGGCCACCCCTCTCCAATATTTTTCTTGTGCCAACATGGCTTCATATATAAAGCATCCATTAAAGTAAATCAACGGAGTTAAAAGGCAACTTAGCTAGGGAGACTGGATCTATGTAAATAGAACCTATTGTATTTGATGTTCTTGATCGATGAAAACAATAGGAACATAAGTGGCGCGTGCCGTTTTTTTATGCTATGTTTAGACTAGATCGCTATATCTCCGTTCATTTACTTTAACGCCCGTTATATAGATTTTGCTGTGTTGGGCTTGCCTTTAAATTATTTTTCCCATAAAAACACCGTTTTCGATTTTGGAAATTTAGCAAACTTTTGTTGATTTATTTGTAGCCTGATTGGGTCCCTGGGTAGCTAAATTACTAACGGCCCCAAGCTGCTCAGTTAAGCCACTGGCCAGGTGATTAATTTTTCAACTTATTTTGCTCTTTTTTGCTCACATTCGTAATAGGTCAATCCACGTAGCAAAACCTACAAAAAGTGCAAAAAACTGTCGAGGATTGTCGAAGTATACAGTATGACTAAAGTCTGGCAAATTATCGATGTCCCTGGCGGTAAAATGTGGATAAACCAACACCATTTTGTCTATTGTTTCCAATGAGCGCTTGATCGAACGTTCTACTCCATTGCCATGTTATTGTGTGGTTTATTTTCGTGTTTGACCTGAATTACTGGGGTCTAGTTTCTTGAGAATTCTAGCGACTTCTTCCTTTTAAAAGTTAAAAAGATCAATTCTGTACTATTTGAAAACTCAATTTCGTCTGAATCCGATTACTGAGTTTTAAATAGAATGTATATCATTGGATCTGTGACTTGATTTCGTTAAGGTAATGACGGTTTGTGTATCGATTATTTGCTGTAATAAGTGCATTTTAGTATTTATGATTCAAAGATGAAAAGGTGGATATCTAATCTGAGTTTTTATTTAGAATCAAGAGAAATTCGGCTTTCTAATGTTTAGCATGGAGAAGTTGCTAGAATTCTGATAGGAATAAACTCCAGTTATACACCCCAAACTTGAAAATAAAGCAAAAGATAACATTGCACTGCAGTAGAGCTTTCTATCTAGTTCTTTCTGAAAATAATGGAGTAAATTGTGTTCATTTTAACTGCAAGGGGACATTTATAGTTTGTCAGACTTCTAGGTTATTTTGCAAATCACTTTAATCTACTCCATTTCGACTTTTATTTACATAGGTGCTACCGAAAGTATGTTCAGTGGAAGAAAACGTCAACGATTACCTGCTATTCAATCATGTATGGAAGATTTGTTTATGTCATTCTTGATGGATACAAATATCTAACCCTTGCTGAAGTTGAGGTATTTACTGATGGTGAGTGCTAATATTTTACCAGTATTAATCTGCAAAATTATTCTATGAATGTAGTGCCGTGTTGTAATCCACTGACCTTGCAGCCAGAACGTCAAGCGGACGGCATTCAAACCCCACCAGCTATACTTAAGGGTCATGACAAGGGGTCTCGTACTCGATTAGCGCTTAGCTACTTCTGCAATCCCAGCGCTTGGCGCTAAAACCCGCAACCTCGCCTTCACCTTCACTTCACCTTCTATTTTTTTAAAAGCTATCATAAATGAAAGTCAAACTGATTCCACGTGAAGACATTGTCACCCTTGTTTCCAAATTGATTTTAGACAATATAGTCATTCTCTCAAATTAGATTTAATGTGAAATTCCCCTCTAAGAACAATAGTTCACCTGTTTTGCATGAATAATTTTGCGTTATCGCAAATCTTACCTGACATCTAACTTGAAACAGGGTTGAGGCAAATCCGTTTGTAAACTCACTGATTTTGGTTTATAAGCTTTCAAAGATCAATTTTTTGTAAAGCTGAAAACAGTGTTCTTGAGTGGGCAAATATGGGGTTGTTTCAAAGAAGGTTATAAACAAGCTTACCTACTGATTAAGTAAAATTTCAACGAATTTTCACATGTTCACTCTCTTAACTGCAGTTTTCAGGAAAAAAAGCTTTGATAATTTTGGCCAAAAATGACTTAAAGCCATTTTCTTGTTATCGAATCATATGAACATCTAATTCTTCAAGCAAACGACGAAAAGTGCTATGAGTACTATACAATTCATAACAGTACGATTCATAATTGTATAATATTTCATTGATCAGAAATCATGTCAACCCTGGATTTTTCCTTTAATAACTTATAGTAGCGACTGTTTGCGAAATTATTGATCAGTTCTCGGTCCGACATGGATTGATTTTTTAAGTTATAAGGAGGGAAGCAATCAGGTCCTACACATATTGCTAACAGTCAAGAAGTTGTAGCTGGTCGGATCAGACTTTTCATGGCAATCGAGACTAGTTGTTTAGCTTGTAAACAACATTTTAATCATCCAACCTCGTTCACAGGGTCAACATTTTATTCCGGACCTCAGAGCCAGGTTGTGAATCATCATGTTTACCCATTTGGTGGTTTGTGTTATTTCTGCAATAGCTGTTGACGTTTCACTTTTTCTGGGCCACCTCTAATATTGTATGTTAAATGGATGGTCCCTTGAAAATCAGCATTTGCTACAGAAGTCCTCTCCATAATATATGAATTAACTGTTGCTCTATCTGCGTCCTTGAGTTGCTGCACATGAATAAGCAAATTTTGTTCGTGTTTATTTATCAGTGACTAATTTTGATTGTCGACTAGACAAAAGGAAATAATTGCCTTTGAAACAACTGCCTCTTTGCGAATTTGCGTCATTGGTCATGTGGCCATACTGACGAGATCAGTTGATCCATGATCAAACCATATATCCTTGCAGATTCGATGTCATAGCATATAAAGCTTCTTCGCTGCGTAGCAATTAAATCTTATCTAATCCAACTAAGTACTTAGATGATATTTTTGCATAAATTTAGAAACAATATTCTGTGAACAGAGGCAAATTTTGTAACAATAGCAGCTTTGGTTTGTTTACATATGACGTAATTCTATTCTATTAGCCAATCAGAGAGCTTCATTTTTATTGCGTCATCTAATGATAATGGCGGAGGGAGGGGTTAGCTGTGGATAAACCACACCCTCGTTTTTACTTCGCCACGAAAATATACTTTCGCAAAAACTCAAAATCTTTTGCACCCGTATAGAGCGATAAATTTTACACAAACTGTTGCTTTCATCAAGCTCTGCGTTTTCTGCTCTTCGCGTGATCGTTTGCTTTTGACTCACTCTATTTTCCACTTTCTCCACGACCCTCCGATGGCTAGGCCCACAATGAACACATCGCACTGCACGGCGAAAATTGATGGTCGAGCTGTGATTTTTGGCCGAAAATGTAACAAAAATGCCGAAGAAAAATTTTTAATAGAGAAAATAAATTTCAGAATCGATCGTTATTCAGCAACGCCCCCACTCCGCCTTTCCAATCCGGAACCTGCAACAGCAGGGGTTAAACGCGCTCATAGAATTGGAAAAGAATCTCGGAATCAACACGAAGTTATTTGTAGATGGCAGATTAGCTGCACGCTGTCTTTGATTGATGTTGCAGTGCGAAGAAGATCGAGAAACTTTGCTAGTTGATAGTTTACTTGGATTATTCAATGCCTTTGAATAGTTTGCCCAGCCAACTCAAGATCTCTGTTAAACATCCATCCACTTTTGGGCTCCAATTCATTCGTGGTCGATCAACAGCGCAAGCCCAGGCATCCAACCTGGGCCTGGCAGAAGGCAGGCGGGGAAAGGTAAAATTCATCTTTCAGCTCTTAATTTCGATTTGAATTTTTGCTTTTTGAAGTAGGAGTCAAACAAGCTTCTTCTAAATTGATGCACGCAGACAAATTTCTTGGAAATGTCGTGCATGCAGCTGCCACNTTTACTTCGCCACGAAAATATACTTTCGCAAAAACTCAAAATCTTTTGCACCCGTATAGAGCGATAAATTTTACACAAACTGTTGCTTTCATCAAGCTCTGCGTTTTCTGCTCTTCGCGTGATCGTTTGCTTTTGACTCACTCTATTTTCCACTTTCTCCACGACCCTCCGATGGCTAGGCCCACAATGAACACATCGCACTGCACGGCGAAAATTGATGGTCGAGCTGTGATTTTTGGCCGAAAATGTAACAAAAATGCCGAAGAAAAATTTTTAATAGAGAAAATAAATTTCAGAATCGATCGTTATTCAGCAACGCCCCCACTCCGCCTTTCCAATCCGGAACCTGCAACAGCAGGGGTTAAACGCGCTCATAGAATTGGAAAAGAATCTCGGAATCAACACGAAGTTATTTGTAGATGGCAGATTAGCTGCACGCTGTCTTTGATTGATGTTGCAGTGCGAAGAAGATCGAGAAACTTTGCTAGTTGATAGTTTACTTGGATTATTCAATGCCTTTGAATAGTTTGCCCAGCCAACTCAAGATCTCTGTTAAACATCCATCCACTTTTGGGCTCCAATTCATTCGTGGTCGATCAACAGCGCAAGCCCAGGCATCCAACCTGGGCCTGGCAGAAGGCAGGCGGGGAAAGGTAAAATTCATCTTTCAGCTCTTAATTTCGATTTGAATTTTTGCTTTTTGAAGTAGGAGTCAAACAAGCTTCTTCTAAATTGATGCACGCAGACAAATTTCTTGGAAATGTCGTGCATGCAGCTGCCACGCTCTGCAAAAAATGAACTTTGTCCTCATCATGTAGCATTCGTGAAGCTTTCTCCTTGCCAAAGTTGATTGGTCTTATTCATAACCTATTTCAACAAACAGTTTGACTCCAAAAAATCAGAGTAAAATTGAAAAGATACAGTAACAAAAACAATAACGTGCACTATTTGGTAAAGGATATAAATGGAAGGTAAATTTTTACATTTACTTAGGTCATAAAATGGGAAGCATTTGATTTGTGAAGTTTCAAAATTTTTGTAGCTGATTGCAGCAGTTATTAAAGTACTTTACCCCAAATATCCACCATAAAAAAGGTACAAAAAGATGCAAATCCGGTGTTCCAGAAAAAGGAGTTTGAGGCTAGTTTATTCCAGGTGCTCTTATGAATTCTTATTAGAAGATGCCCAGCTTTGATAATAACTTATGAAAAACTGATTTTGAAAATGAAAAAAATTTCTCAATTTTCAGTGCACCAAGAGCTTGTCGAAAGGAAGATCAACTCTACAAATTATGATCACATTATGGTTGGATACAAGAAAACTGTAACACTAATCACAGACTTGGGGGTGTTTACGAGCATCCAAGAAAGTGCAAATATGGTACAAATGACAAAAACGAAAAGAAACAACGAATATGATGCAAACAACACTTTTACCATTGATTGACATGCCAAAAGAACTGCATAGAAAACATGTATCTATGTAACAAGAGTCAAGACAGTATAAATTGGGGGGGGGGGACAGGGATTGTTCCCCTTTGGTAATCCTCAGAGAGAAAAAAAGCCATGAAAACTGCAGTTGGCTTATTTGATGCAAAAGAGTTTTAGTGTCCCTCTGATTTTATTTAGTTGGGTATAATGATCATTCACCAGAAATAGTATTTATGAATGAAAATACAATTGTTTTCTGATTTCTTATTGTGTACTTGAAGTTAAAATGAACATCTCGTCTTTAAATTTGATTGTTGCTTCGTTTGCTTCGTTTGTCTGCCTGTTTCTTCTTCATATTATTTGTGATTCCAGTCCAACTTCAAACTATTTGACTATGCTTGGAATTCTTCGTCCTCCTTTATATACAATGAGAAACTCAAACGAGTTGATCACAAACAAATCCTTTATCTGATAAAGGGATCGCCAAGAGATGAAAAGATAGAGGTTGGAGATTCTGCCGTTCTTTTCGTCGGATCGTCTCATTTTCAGAGAAACGCCCCCCACCCCGCAGTTCCGCGCCGCAAGGAGCTCGGATTGGCGGGCTCCATATCCATCCATTCGGGTAGTTTGAGGTTGGAAATTTATTTTCTCTATTTAAAATTTCATTCGGCATTTTTATTACATTTTCTGCCAAAAATCGCAGCTCCACCATCAATTTTCGCCGTGCAGTGCGATGTGGGCCTAGCCATCGGAGGGTCACCTGAGGCATCAAACCCACCTGAGGCATCAAACCCTCTCTTATCAAATGAGTACGAGGTTAATCCAAAAAGTTTGAAATTTCATTTCGAGCCTGTCAGTATACCTCAAATCGAAAGGGTTTTCGGAAAATTTGACACCTCAAAGGGGTCTGGCCCTGATGGTCTGGCCAATTTTTTCTTGAAGATTGGACTTCCTGTGATAGCTGAATCCCTATGCGACATTTTCAACCTCTCCCTTGCCACTGGAGTTTTTCCAGACAGCTGGAAAATTGCGCGAGTTGCCCTGTCTTCAAGAGCGGTCAACAGGATGACAGTTCAAACTATAGGCCTATATCTGTTTTGCCATTTCTAGCTAGGCTATTCGAAAAGTTGGTCTATAATCAAGTCTACGCTTTTTTGATAAAAAATAAGCTTCTATTTTTAAACCAATCTGCTTTCCGTTTGCTACATTCTGTGGTAACCTGTCTGCTCGCGAGTACTAACTACTGGTACGTAAATATGGATAACGGAAAATACACAGCAAATGTATTCATTGACCTAAAGAAAGCATTTGATACGGTAGATCATGATATTCTCCTAAAAAAGCTAATTAGGTATGGTATCAGTGATCTGGAACATTCTTGGTTTGCTTCATACCTGAAAAACAGACGGCAATTCTGCAAAGTAAATGGTGCATTTTCGCAGATAAAGGATGTCACGTGTGGTGTTCCACAGGGCTCATGCCTTGGTCCCCTGCTATTCTTGATTTATATAAATGATCTCCCTTTAGCTCTGCGAAACTGTAACGTGACTATGTATGCAGATGACACCAGTCTTTCATATGCATCAAAAAATATAGACGATCTGAACCAATTTATGAACGAAGATCTGAATTGTTTAAAGGATTGGCTCCAGGGAAACAAACTATCCTTGAATGTCCTTAAGACTCACGCAATGGTAGTTGGATCCCGTCCAAAGCTTAAAATGATTTCTGATGAAGTCGTTGAGCAGCCTTCCTTCTCTATAAATGGCACTCAGATAAAGGTCGTTGAGAACACTAAATACCTAGGTGTTCAGTTGGATAGTCATCTTGTTTGGGATGAGCATATAAACTGTATGAGAACTAAAGTCTCTCGAGCCTTAGGTTTTTTGAAGTATGCAAAGAAATTTCTCCCAAAGGAAACGCTAAGTAAAATGTACAGAGGAATTGTGGAGCCCCATTTTCGCTATTGTTGCTCAGTGTGGGGATGTTGTGGGAAAATTCAAATTGAGACCCTCCAAAAGTTGCAAAATCGTGCTGCCAGAATTGTTACAAATAGCAGCTATGATGTTTCAGCAGCTAGTCTGATTAAGAGGCTGAAATGGCCAACAATTTCTGACATTATTCAAAATGAAACAGCGACTATAATGTACAAGTCAACAAATGGTCTTGCTCCGGAATATCTATCCAAGCTGTTTATAAAGAACTCAGCCCAAAATACACTGAGGCTGAGAAACACCGAAACTGACTTGCGTGTTCCACTTTTCAAAACGTCAAATGGGCAGAAGTCTATTTCATTTCGTGGACCTAAGCTTTGGAACAAATTAAGCTTGGATGTCAAACATGCACCCTCTCTTCCTACCTTCAAGAAAAGGCTAAACGAGCCATTGCAGAGGGT
>REGM01000249.1:304256-317272 GCA_004194415.1 Aurelia aurita | reverse complement strand
TACCAACTGTGAATCATGCAAGAAATAAGAAATGCGTACTCGAAGTGTTTAAATGCCAAAATGGACTTGCACCGAGACTATTTGAAGGATATTTCAAGAAAATCCAGCATCAAAAGGAAACTCGTGGAAATAATATCAATCTGTTGCTTCCAAAAGTTCGCACGGAAGCTGGCCGCAAATCATTCCTCTTTCAAGGATCAAAAATATATAACAAACTGCCTGATGCATTGAAAGGAGAGCAGTCAGTAATGAAATTTAAGAGACAATGCGACCAACTTGACTGTGATTTTTAACTTTTACATTTATATAGTATGAATCTTTTATCCTGAACTTGTAATTTTATATCTTTAATTCTTTTAGACTTTTAATTTTAACAGGACCTTGAATGATAGCAGCTTGTGTACAAGCTGACCAAGTTTTACCTGTATAAATCTGGATTATTATAATTATTATTATTATTATTATTATTATTATTATTATTATTATTATTATTATTATTATTATTATTATTATTATTATTATTATTATTATTATTATTATTATTATTATTATTATTATTATTATTATTATTATTATTATTATTAACAACAAGTGAAAGTTAGAGGGATTTATGTAACATCACCTGGATTTCTAGCCTTGTTTTCCAGACCTCATACGAAATCGTGATTATTTTTGTTGGAGTCTGGAACACGGGCTACTCCATGGAGGAAAGTAGACTCATTGCCTAACTCCCTCTAACTTTCGCGCTCATTGTTATTGTTTTCATATACAGTATGAAATGGCATATGGTTATAAAGTATAGGATTATAGAGCATGAAAATCACCATCAGACTGTAAAGGATGTGGGAAGCACGGGTTTTTTTAAGTTGAGTAAGTAGTTTCAAATATTTGACAGCTTGCTACTCAATGGAGAGTTTTCTCAATTGTTATTTGTGGTAGTGTCGTATGGAAATTTCGTTACAGCACAATCTTTCACGTGCACGTACGCAGCCTCGCCCTGGTTATAGTTTACTTTAAATGCCTCGATGATAACATAACTTGTGGTAAAAATTTCTTTCATTGACCAATCCGTTGTAGATATGCTAAATTATGAAATCCATACAACGATGGCCACAAAGCTCAATATCATACCAGTTGACCTAGTCCAACACTTCATGTCCTACATCATAACTGGCTTCTTGAGATAAAATTTTTTTGACACACATGTTTTCTATCACCGTTTAGATGACAGGCTTGACTAGCTTTGAGATGCTCTATGGTTATTTTCAGCTATGACTACCATCCAACAACCAGATTAAATGAAATTTCGAATCTTAAATTATTCAGTCAGATTGAAATAATCGCCATTCCTTTTTCAGTCAACAATTCGTGAAGATTTAAAATATAGATAGATTTGAATTTGTCTGTATTAGGTCGGGCAGAACTGGTAAATGTAATATCATAGACATTGTTCTTCCCAAGCGACATGATTTTATGCCGATATCGTGTGTAAAGGGGGGGGGGGCACTACCGCGTATGGATTAACCCATCCCATTTTTGCCGGTGCAATGGCATGCCGGCGTCGTATTGATATGGTGTAAACGCGGTTTAAGTTTCCTTTGAAATCATCGTCCAAATAGAAGTTGAGCAATGATGGCCAAATTTGCACACTTCAACGTACCCTGTACTATATGCATTTAAGTTTATCGCAAAGTGGTACGGACATAACCGCACAACAACAGTTACCGTCCTGGTGTCCCCTGTTGATACAACTGTTGCCCATTCGTTCCGTTTCCAAGGCTAGCCGGCCAAACTCTGTTTGCTTTCTTTCTTACCAGCTAGCCAGTGTTTCCTTTTAAGTCTCTGATATTGTCTTATTATACCTTCAGTTACAGCTTGGAAACGAGGTGCAGGTGGAGGAGGCGAACGAGATTACATTGGCAGTTTCAACAATAAAGAAACTTGTTTGGACAGATGTAGCGGTAGATCAAAATATGGCATGTATGCAAATGGAGTAACAGTCGACTGGGCTACCCAGAAAAAGTGTTTTTGTGAATATGGACAGACATGGCGAAACATATACAACACTTGGTATATGAATATACGCATAAAACCTGGTGAGGTTCTTCTTCTACTTTTACATGATCTCTCTTGAAATTATTACGAAACCAGCGCTCCTTTGTACCCAAACATTTCAACATATTTCGGTTTCCCGGTTTATGTTATGGTTGTCCCGGTTGATTCTTCCTAGCCTTTTTTTTTGGAATATACCGGGTGAGTCAGAAAAAACGTGGGGTGTTTGCCGATTTTTATTGATGTTGTTTAATTTGCAAATTCATTTCTGTAAAGTTCATTGCATAGAAGAAAAGCTAACTATATGAACAATATGAACATTTGTTTGCTCAAAATCGGTCTTTCCGTTCCAGAATTACGAGCGATTTTAGTAAAATTGTGTTTCGCAAGATTGCTAAAATAAGCCTTCAATTAGATTCATATTCATGAACGCGTGACCTTCTAAACCATGACAAACATATTGTTTCTCTAACAAAAATTGAAACAACCCATGCATTGTGTTAAAGCACAAAAGGAAAAACTATTTTTACTTATGTTGCATCCATTCGAGACTAGTCATTTAAATTGTCATTGTTAGCAAGCTGAAAGTTCTTTTACTAGAGATACTTTTCACCAAAATGGCTATATCAAAAAATTGCAAATAAATATGGAAAGAAATGACCGATTTTAACAAACTAAATTTCTATAACTAATTCAACCTTTCTTCTGCAATATGAAACTTCAACACTCCCGATTTGACTTGTTTTCCACCAGAAAATTGCTTGCTAAACGCCCCACGTTTTTTCTGACTCAGCCTGTAGATTCTTTCATCTAGAAATGGCTGCATTTTTAGACCGCCTGTGCTTTTCGTATTTAAATATTATTTAAAGCATGCATTACATACAAGTATTTAAGAAGGAATACGTATAGTTCTGTCATGCAATTTGTTTTGAGTTTCACTTGCAAAACAATTACTGTGAATAAAATCGTTTTCTAGGGAGCAAAGACAAATGCCAAATATTTAGTAACAATAAAGGGCATACTTGAGCTCTTTAGAAGATAAACAATATGATTGTAATCATTCTAAAGATGAATAGTGTCGGAAAGTTGATCATAATTTCTGGTTTTTTCAGTACTTCTCAAGAAAGCTTCAAGGTAAAATGTTCCATAACACAAGAACAATATTAAAATTTTGATCAAATATATTTCTTCATCTAAGCTCGCATTTTGGCCTTAGAAATGATTGATCATTCATTTACAACTTTCCACATTGGTGATTATACCGGGTGTCCCAAAACCAGTCCTCTTATTTAAAAAATCGTCAAAACTCGATTATGAAACCTATGATAAATGTTTTGTTTCAACTCTTTTTTAAATGATTCGAATATATCTGAAGATGATAAAATGTCTTTTTTTCGTTTCTTTACATCTTGCCTAAGAGCTATTATTTTGAAGTTGTTCGTCATCCTTCAAGGTTATGATGATAGTTTGCTTTTCTTTCTGACAATTATTACCAAACTAGAAGCTTAATATACAAAACGAAAGTAGCCTGGTAATCATCAGTGCTTTTGGCAGTATGCTTGAAAAAGGCTGCTTGAAAAAGTGCTAAATTTGCTAATTTTGAAGCCAATCAAAGATCAGCTATATCTGAGAAAACACTTTGGTATTTGATCAACTTGGCAAGAAAAGAAATTTAAAGATCGGTGATGTAATCAAACATTGGAGAGTTGTCAAACAGGAGTACACTTTTTGGGACACCCGGTACATTTCGGTAGACGCTGATACATCATTTTGGGACACCTGGCACATTGAGAAGTTTCTGAAATTTGATTGAATTCGAGACAAAATGAAATAACGGAGCATCTATCATCTTTTTTCAGCACCTTCATCAACAAAAATATTCTTCATCAAACATTACAGTGGTTTATGTGTTGCTTTAGATACGGAAAGTAATCGCTTGATTTTGACTAAAAGCTGTGACCAGAAATTCATGTTGGCATCGGGCAAAAATCTCGAGCACTATAAAAGTGGTAAATGTGCAGAACCCGAAAGTTTACAAGATGATTCATTTATCAGACTTGATGCTGATTGCAGTTCAAAAAATTCGAGATTTATTCAGACAGATAACTATTCAATGAAAAATATTGCAACGGGGAAATGTATCCATCCGTTAGGTGGTATGTTATGGCCCAAACCTGGTACCAAAATCGTTATCTATGGAGGGTGTGGTGAAGACAGATTTCAGTTCAAGTTTATTCTTGGTAAGGTGAAACTTTACAGCTAAATACTTCCAGCACTTCGCATGCGTAGCATAAAGATCAAATGTTGATTGGTGCACAACTCCATGCAGTGAACCAATTGCATTAGCTAAAGCCACAGCAAGCACCAGTTTAGCTCCGTATTTCTTGTTTTTACCATCCTGCACAATAAATGGTTGCAAAATCTAGATTTTCAAGATTGGTTGACCCTGTTTCAAAATTGCACCCCCTTTACCCGTGTTTTGACCCACTGAAAATTAAAAAGTTGCAGAATTCGATTCAATTATCCCTATCTTTTATTTCAAATTCATCTGAAAATCATTTTCTTTCAAATTTACTGCTAAATTGCCCGTCTTCTGCCTTTGAACTTTTTGTACAAAGCTCTTTAATGTATACTGATCATTGTTTTAGAGATAATTATTTAGATGAGACATTTGCTGGAAATGAACAGATCTTTTTTTGATAAAATGTTATATTGGTTTCCCGTGACCGTTTATATTGTAGATGGGTCTCCTGAAAGTACAGACTTAAACAAGAATAAAAGTCCAAAAACCACAAAGTCTCCTGAGAATACAGACTTAAACAAGGACGAATATCCTAAAGCTAAATCAGAAGCCGAAGGAATTCGAATTTGGGTATATGCAGTAGCTGCGATTGCAGTGGCTGCGATTGCAGCCGTCCTCCTTTTAGTATGGATCTTTCGATGTTACAAATGCCGTAGAACTCAGAATGGAAGAAATGAACATCTTACAAGAAATCGGCAAAGTGATAACAGTGCAGATACTGCGAACATACCAAGAACGGCGTCGAGTGGAGAAATACCAGAAGCACAATCTTTAAGAACAAATCATTTCAGTCAAACAGATGTCATGGCAACTACAACAAGCTCAACGGATACTGAAGGTGAATTGAATTTCGCATCATTCGACGTTTTACCGTACTCTCCAATGCCAAATAGACTACTATAGAATCCCGGGGGGTCTGCCTTGGAGAAAAAGAACGGGGATGTGCCTGCCAGAAAAAAATTTATGACCCTGTCCTGGAATAAAATGTTGAAAACATAATACCTGTCCTGGAATAAGATGCACAAAACTGGTGGTTGCCACGGAAATAAGGTTGCTGAGAACACTTGTGTGTGAATTGCTTAAATAAAGTTAGCCTTTTCTTTAATTATTTGGTTGTACACATTTTATCATTTTGCAAAATTTTCTCTTTTGCATTCCAAAGTTAAAGAGAATAACCTTATAAAATGGACCAAAATGGACAACATTAGGGCTAACTGCATGTAACTTTAGCCAAGTGTCCACTTTACAGGGCAATAATTCCGTTGAAATCAATTAAATTGGAGAAAAACTCTGTCTGCTTTAAAGAGAGGTAACCTTAAAAGACTTTATCAGGGTTCACTGTGCTTCTTTTATCATTCTACTCTTTCCAGTTTCCACAAAGATCACAAAAGAGACTGAGGCTTTTCTTTCAAATTTTCTTACAAATAGATGTTTCAAAAACTTGTTTATGTTTTATTCCCTGACACAAAAATTAGTTTAATCATTCAGCAATTCAAACCATTGCATATTTGTATTATGTAATACACAGGGAACAATTATTTTAATCCATATGGCCAAGGTGTGCCAAGCACTCACAAGGACAAAAAACAACAACAAATAGAATGCATCCATATCATAACATTTATATTCAATTGGGTTGGGGAAGTAGAATACAAAAATGCATGCACCTCCTCCTCCAGCAGTGTCAACACTCACGAAGCAAGCACCCACCTAACCATCAAGTTCTCAAACTGTCTCAAATCAACAATGTATTCAGATCGATACAATGATGCTAGCTCATGTCCATATGATAAAAATCCTCCTGTGCTTAGTTAGATAGTTAAAGTTAGGCCTATCTTTATCTTACAACAGATAGAAAGTAAAACATATCGAAATTCTTGACGCAAATTCTTGATGCATCTCGAAATTAAAAGCTGAAATTAAAGAACAATAAACAAACTGCCCATTGGGTGACTGGGGGATAATTTTTGGCAAACAGAATGTAATAAGATGTAATATTTTTCAAATTTTATGAAGAATATCGTTGATTTATTCGCTGTGCCTCAAGAATTTGCTTAGGCCAAAAGGCCAAAGCTCTGGTTTGCACGTGGGTACAAGTTTGAGCTATCAAGATCAATATCTCTGCTCTCAAAGCACCAATACCAACAAACGAGGTATCTATGTTCAAGTTAACTATCGAGGAACATTTTGAGAGTGATTAGCCATCGATCAAAGCTATATTCACATTGCTGTAGCCCACCAAATCCGTTACCTTTCTTTTGGGACACCCGGTATTTGGGGTCTCCAAAACATTAGACTCAATATTTAGGGGTCAGCAAAGAAATACTGGCATGGACCCCCCCGTATTGAAAGTTTGGGAGTACCCCCCCCCCTGGGATCTGACACCGTCTATAGAAAGTATTCTTGGATCTGTGGTGACGATGAGAAAAATACATACTACTGCTGGCCGTGTCTTGTCATGGGTGATCATTCCAACAAGGTGAGTTTAAAGTAATCTTTGGAAGTTTCTGCCACTTAACTTTTATTCTGAATTGCTAAATACAAAACTATTTCATCCAATCATGTTAAACTGTCTTTATGTTGTGCACCCTTCAACAACATGTTTTTGTATCAAAGAGCGTATTGGAGCGAGGGCTTTAACAACAACTGTTTATAAACTTAACTGCCACAACTTATTGGCAACTGTAGCGGCTGTTCTGGCGTACCAGCCGTCCCTCGACGGCGCTGCATGTGCTCTTGATGAGGCTAGAAAAGAGACATTGCCCGGCACAATCAATGCATGCCGATATACCAGGATGTTTCAACATCATATTGTTGCTACAGTGTTTTTAGCTGCACAAAGATTTGCCTTTCGAGGGTACGATGAATCCAAATCTTCGTCAAACAGAGGGAATTTCGTATAGCTGATGAATCTCATAGGAGAGTACAGTAGTGAACTCAGGGCCTTACTAGACAAAGAGAAAGTTTCTTATTTTTTCTATTTGCTTTCAAGAGAAAGAGTCGTAATTTCAGTGATAGGAGTACTACTTTCATACAGTGACTGACTTGAAGAAATAACATCATTTTTTATCGTAATTCTTCTGTTTTTGTGTGCTCTTAGTTTAGAATAGATTATGGAATAAATAAACTGTGATTTTAGTGGTATCATAGCACTGAAGTGATTGCATTTGATTTTATC
Source organism: Aurelia aurita (assembly GCA_004194415.1). NCBI lineage: Eukaryota > Metazoa > Cnidaria > Scyphozoa > Semaeostomeae > Ulmaridae > Aurelia > Aurelia aurita. The sequence goes on along the minus strand of REGM01000249.1, from coordinate 309,740 downwards.
TGTATATAAATCTAGAGAAAACCTGTTCTCCAGGTTTTGCCTCCATTGCTGTTCACATATGTAACCCCATTATGTCTATGCTGATTTTCATTGCTTATTTTCAAATCTGTTTATCATTTGCGGCGTTCTACGCCAATCTGAAGGGCGTAGTCGCAAAAAATTTTCCGGGGAGTACCCCCGTACCCCCCTATTTTTCTTCTATCTAGCTTCCTAATCAGACAAAAATTGGGGAAAAGAGACATAACAGCAGAAAAAAGCCATGAGACACATCAACTGACTTAATTTTAAACTTTTATGAATTACTTACCTAACATTGGGGCTGTTATTATTTGTTGAAAATTTTCAAATGAGCAGTGTTTAGCTTTTGTGCGCTACATTACTTCCATGCATACTGCGTGGAGTATCTTGCAGGGGATTTTGCTGCATCAAAAATCTAGAAAATATCGAAGCGTATCTTTTAGAAGTACCTATATCTCTTCCAAAAAGTTTCTAGGCGAAATTTTCTATTTTATAATATTCCTGAACCCAATTGACCTTAGATCTTATTGAATATTGTAACAATAGCTATGATTTAGTGATGTTTAATCTGAGTTGTGTATACTTTGAAGCAAGCTATCAAATCGTACGAAATAGTTATTTGTCGGTAGGGAGACTTTCATCTATTGCATATAATAAGAACCTGCCACTAAGAAACTGACTTAAATCAACTATTGACTGATTTTTCCAGATGTCAAGATAATTATAAAAATGTTTGACAAAATCCCTGAAAATATTAATTTAAATCCCAAAACTTAATTTCCAAAAAACTAGTTGCTAGATCTAACTTATCTTTATTGTCTTTGGTAGTCCTAGGTCCTAAGAATTTGTCAAAATGCTAAGACACCAAACAGCATAATTTTTAAAACCTTATTTCTTAGTGGCGAGTTTCTGCTGTTTTCCATAGAGAAGTTTCGCCGAAGCCCCCCTAACTATAAAAATAACGCCAATCAATAAACTTTGTCCAGTGAGGACTTGATCAATAGAGTATTAAAGCACAATTGTTGTCTTTGCTAAACCATTCTGCCCAATTCATTATTGCTTAAACACTATTCGTTCTTCTTTTTATTCCACAGGCCTACATTTGAGCGGTCAATCCGCCTATTATTCAGCAGGCTCAGCGATTCCTCCCGTAGCTGTCATGCCAGCATCCTTAGCGCAGGGTAAGTTGAATAACAAGGGCGGATTTTGTAACAATAGCATTAGTACTTTTGATTGAAGGCAATGCAAGTTCTCTCAAGCAACAATTCAAAGCATAAAAAACCCAAATGATACCATGAAACCAGTCTGGACGACTATCTCGTTTTGCCAGCGAAAAGGGAAGAAGATAAGAATATATCTAAAGAAATAGATAGCTACCGGGTCAGTCAAACAATCTATAGACGTTAGAGAGCCTGTAGCTCTCAAACCATTTATCAAATGCCTATAAAATGAAATTCTTGTGCAGCTAACATATCATCTTAGATAAGAAAATTTATTTTATCAAAATCGGTTATATCGTTCTCATATTGCAAGTGATTTTATGAAAATGCTTCTTACCATAATCTTTTAAAACAGACCCAAGATCCTGGATCAAATTTGCCAGAAATTTCGCCCCACACAGCTATATCATAATCAAATTGCATCGGTCTCTCTTGTCCCTCAAATGTTTATCTATATGTATAAAGAGGCTCCTGCATAATCGCATCCACTTGGGACTGTCATTCAGCCTTTTTTGTCTATTTTCTATTATCACGAGGCTGGCTTGCTAACAAACGTGATGAAGAATTTTAGGCCCTTCTTGAAGGATTTTGAGATGAATCATTTATATGAAATCGCTTGTAATTTGAGAACGATACTACCGATTTCGACCAACCAAATGTTCTTATCTAGTTTGATATGTTAGCTACGCAGGTATCCTCAGTTTGTAAAGATAGGCACTAAATCCTAACTGGTTAACAAAATTGACACGTGACACGCTCTAAACCAATCAAATGGAACCGAAAACCGACCGGGAAATTTGAAAAGTCGAATTTAGGCCGCTTTTGGAATGTTTTGGACGATTTTACCACCCTTCACCAAAATATAAATGGACAGGAGGGACAAGAAGATTTTCAAAACATTTCTTCACAGACCTGTTCCTAATACTTGAATACATCGTTAATCAAGAGCGCTGCGAATTATCTCACAATTTGGAGAAATGCCAAAGTTTTGAATTTGACCTCACTGACCTCAATGTAAGCTGTCGTAGTAAAAGTCTCAGTAGTCATATGCATCTGGAGACGAAATTATTTGCATCGAAGGTCTTATGCTGTGTGTTTAAGCATCTTCAAAAGTGAAAATGACTTCATCTTCATGAATTTAGGGCAAGTGGGTCTAGACTCGCAAACGCTCAACCAAGATGAACTTGAAATACCGTCAAAACAGGCCTAAAATTGCAAAATATCCTACGGTCACCCACCTTCCTTCTTTCAGGACGTCGAAACCAGTATGAATATTCAATAAACCACCATTTTTTTTTTTTTTTTTTTTTTTTTATATATCAACTAAAATCAACTACAACTAAATTTAAATATTCTGTGACTGCCATAGCTGGAAAGGACATGAGGTCATCGAGTTCCAACTACGACAGTCACTTACAATAGTGTCAAAATATACATTGAATTTAAAAGAAACAACAACTCGACCGGGTGTCTCAGAAAGAAGATCCCCCTGCACCTTACAGCAGATGATTGACTCTAAGGAATATGTACAACAAGATAGAACACCAAAAAAATATCATGAAAATTGCAGTATGCCAAATCTGCTATTCGTGGTACAAATGGGAGTACTTCTTTACAAGACACCCGGAACAAATACTACAAATAAAGCTAAAATGTTGCTGCTGTTTAGTGCTTGAATTTAATCTGAAAACCTTTTCGTGTTTTTGATAAAAGAAATTGTTGCTTCAAGGATTATTCGATTGATAATGACGTTATACTGTGAGTCTCCGAACAGAAGCAAATCACACAAAGGTTTATCATCAAGATTGACATTTAAACCAGGAATATCAGAGAGCTGATCAAAGAGATCTTGCCGCATCGAGTCAAACTGGGGGCAATGCAGGAGAAAGTGCTCGTTGTCTTCCTTTTCAGTACCACAAGCACAAAATGGAGTAAGACTATCAAAGTTGTGTCTAAATTTGTGTTCATTCAGTACACTAAACTTTATACGTAACTTTGTGAGTAATCTCACACCTTCAATATCAGAAATACTGTAGACAGAATTTCGCTCCGGTCTTATGATTTTTAATAGTTTGCTCTTAAACTGAGAAAGAGATATTGAATTTTTGATCTCTTCGCCAAGCAGATTCCACTCAAAAAGTGTATTATGAAAGTAAGTATTAGAAAAACGATTGGTTCTAGCAACATGTACTTCATAATCACGATGGTATCTAAGACCATAGTTTAGTTGGCGTTCGGGAGGAATTTCATCAAAAAGGTAACCTGGTGACCGTGATTTCATTAAGTTAAAGAAATGACATAGCCTTCTGTACCATCTTCTGTGGTACAGACTTTCCCATCCTAATTCTTCATAAAGTCTTTGCCTATTTGTACCTCTCCAAGCACCAGCAACAGCTAAGGCTGCAGAATATTGGGTCTGTTCAAGCTTTTGAGTAAATGTTAAGCGCATTTCTGGGTCATATTTGTGGTAAATGATATCTCCATAGTCTAAGTGTGGTCGCACGTATAACTTGTAGATTTGGTCTAACACATCCCTAGACACATACTTAGACAGAAATCTTATCATCCCAATGCCCCTTCTAGCCTTACCAATAGCCTCTTTAATGTGACTTAGAAAATTCAGTTCAGAATCAAGTTGCATTCCAAGATGCTTGTGCTCAGATTTTCTTTCAACTTCGTCATTGCCTAGCAAAATGTGTGGATGGAATCGTTTTACTTTTTTGCAAGAGAAAACTACCTCTTCAGTTTTATTTACATTAAATTGCATTTTCCATTGCCATGCCCATAATCGAACCCTGTCAAGATCTGCATTGAGCTCGTCAGCAGATCTTCTCTCATCTTCAACAACCGAGAAGAGAGATGTATCATCCGCAAACATCTTAACATCACAGTTCACATTCTCAACAAGATCATTTATGTAGACAAGAAAAAACAGTGGACCCAAGACAGAGCCCTGTGGCACGCCAGCACATATCGGTGCCCATTTCGAGCTTTTCCCGTTCAGAACAACCCGCTGTTTACGATTTGCTAAGTAGTTCTGGATCAAAGTAAGGACGTTCCCATTTACACCATTGCATTCTAATTTGTATAGAAGGCCCTCGTGCCAAACCCTGTCAAAGGCTTTGGAAAGATCAAGAAAGACGGCCCTAGTTTCAAGGGTAGGACAAGCTTCAAATGCTTTGTAAATGTTGTGGGTTATAGATAACAATTGATTGATAGTGGAGTCTCCCGGCCGAAAACCTGATTGTTCTTGAGCTAGAAGTCCATTCTCGCAAAGATGTTTGTAAATTTCATCGAACATTACTTTTTCAAATATCTTCCCAAATATAGGTAGAAGAGAAATAGGCCTGTAGTTAATTTTGTTCTGCCTGCTGTCTTTTTTGTGGACAGGAATTATATTAGCCTTTTTCCAGACCGAAGGATAACTTCCTGACTCCAAAGATTTTTCGAAAATCAAACAAAGGGGCTCAACTATTGAGGCATCGCATATCTTAATCATTTGAATAGATATGTTGTCACAGCCACCAGCTTTTTTGGAATCAAGGGCACGAATTAATCGTAGAACTTTATCCCTGTTAATGGCAATATCCGTTAAGGATGAATTGCATCGAGGTATAAAGTTAGGAATTGTACTACCGGTTGATATTGCAGAACATTGTTGCACAAAAAAATCATTCAAAATGTTTGCCTTGGTATCTACGTTAGTAACAATAATCCCATTTTCTAGAATTGGAGGAATACCCGAAATGCTCTTCTTATTCATTAATTTGTTCAAGGTAGACCAATATGCTTTGATACCATTGTTGGGATCGGACAATTTCCTACCTAGCTTTAAGTAATATTTTTCTTTGGCATCAAGAATCATTTTTGAGGTTTCTTTCTTAACGTCCCTAACTTTGATCCAGTCCTCTTGCTTTCTACCACGCTGCAAAAATTTTTTGTAAACCCTATGTTTCCGCCTTATTGCTGTTTTTACTTCCGCTGTCACCCATGGAGCATCCTTATCATTACATTTAACGACTTTGTTTGGTATGTTAGAAGACAATATAGAATTAATCGTTGCGGTGAAGACTTCAGTCATCTCATTGGAACCAAGTCCCATCAGCCGCGAATGCCAATCGATCCCGTTAACTGTGTCCTGAATTGTCTGGGTGTCCGCTTTTGCGTAATCCCACATGGTTCTCTTATAGGGTGGAGGGGCAGGGATGGAAAAATTCAATTTGCCATAAATTAGCTGATGTTGACA
>REGM01000249.1:240869-302681 GCA_004194415.1 Aurelia aurita | reverse complement strand
TGTGGAAACCAGCTGTCGTCACAGAGGTATGGTACGAAGCTTCCTGACAGCGCTCAATCGCCGCTATGATTTGAATGAAAATTCGCTTTTCGATGCTCGTTTTCAAGAAAACTACGAGGAATATGAAACTGAAACCAAGAAGAATGAAATCTACGATATCGATTTGCTCGAAATGTATGAAAAAAAATTTCGATTCATTTACACTTTAAGTGTTGGAATCAACTCAAAATATGCGAGAATTGCAATACCTACTGTTCAAGCTCTGTGTATATATACATAGGATATCCACAAGGCGTATGTTATCTTACTTCTTGCGACATAATTCAAGAATATAGTGAGTTTCTTTCAAGCGTCTCGATCTGCGATCTTTATCAATAAACTGCTTCTTACGATTGTACTCATATCTTTTCATAGCAAAGTCTTTTCGCGAGGACAACGAGTTAGTTCGCCATCCCTGTTTAAGGCTGTCTTTGCCGCTTTGTTTTAATTTGAGGAATGAGAGAACTCCTTTCGCCTGCAATCGCTAATCGCTTTCATACTGCGTGTCAATAAAATCAACTTACGGTATTGTTAAAAATATCTGTCCTTTGTAAGTTGCATTCTAAGTTCACGAAGGCTGAGTCAAAATTGGTATCTTTGTTTGCAAATTTCTACAATCATGAACAATGCACCAGTTTCACTTGATCACAGATTATTTCCCACGAGAAAGAGTTACTGGGTGGCCAAATAAAAAATAAACCTTTTTGAAAAATCACTGAAATTCGATTATGCTACCGATTTTTTAATTCGTTGTTGTTGTAGTTGCATGAAGAGCCAAATATATTTAATTGATAACCTGTATTACATTCTTTTGGGGGAGGGATGATGAAATTGAGGCACGAAAAAGTAAGATGGAATGATTACTAGGACGAAGGTGATATCATAACCTGCCAAAATGTAGATGCTAAATTATGCTAAATTATCTCCTCTGGCGGTTAGCTTTTTAGTAGTAATCGCAAACCCGCTAATTAAAAGGGAATCTAAGCATATTTAAGCCTTTTATAAAAATAGCAGTGAAAACACACTAAACCTTGACATTGCAAAAGCAGTGGACCTTGACACGCGCCAAAAAATATTTGGATAACTTATCTATGCCAAAGGGAAATGCTGATATCTAGAATTTGACTATAAGTGGCTTGAGCCACTTTTTTATCCTTAGAATCCTTTTAATCATCACGTTATTCCTTGTATAGCTCCCCCTCCATCCTACACTGACGCAATGAGATTTCCTCTACGCCCTGCCCAAGAACCAGCTGGAGGCTCAACTGTGATGTCAGATATAGCACCACCCTCTTATGATAGTCTGCTGATGGATAGGTAAGTTTGGATCTGTTCTAGTATTTGAACAAAAAAAGGATCTGTTATTTTCAAATTGTTTGAGATCACAAAAGTTTGATGGTGGCACAAAAGTCATAAGAAGCAAAAACTCAAAAATCTCAAAACGGTAAGATTTTCTTACCAACACTGATAAGGTAAGCGTAAGCGGTGGGGGCTTCGTCTTTCCACTTTTTGGTTAAATATTTGTTATGTAGCCGTCAATATCATAAACGATAGATTTCTTTTTTCGTAGCATTATCAAGTTCGCCCCTGTTATGATAATGGTTAAGATTGGTTTTCTTTCAGAAATTCTGTCATAGTGTTAAAATTTGTTATTTTATTTTAACAGAAAATGCTGTCAAAAATGTTCTTAAATGAACGTTTTCACCTTCTCTAAAGCATATAAATTACATGAATGAATTACTAACAACTGCTATTCTAAGTTTAGTCGACTAGTTACAGGAGCGTGTCTGCTGCTTATAAATGGTGTTTAAAAAAACGCAACCCAATTTCATTCGAGATTATTCAGAAAATGATAATATTTGAATTAATTTGACGCATACTATCTGAAAGAACAATCTATCTTCTTTCCGATGATATCAAGCTGTTTAGTAAGTATAGCCTATTTAAATGCAGGAAAGTGGTAGGACATTTACATAGGCGAAAACCAATCTTTGTGACAGCTTATTCTATTATTTTTAATAACTGCGTCTCATAGAAGTAAGTATGTATGTTTCTTACATAAAGGCATCACCTCAAGTGCTTCTAGGCCTGAAATTTTTTCACACAATCTGTTGTGTAACCTTTTGTGATAAAACGGTCTTGATTTTGCTCTTACAGCATAGCATGCTGCATCTAAAATGGGTCATACTTTTCAATACATAGGTCTATTGCAATAACGTAAGTTTCTCTTGCAAAACACTTCAATTTACTCGTTATTCGAGGGTATTCTAACGTGACAGCTAATTTGAGAGAGACTATAATTATGGATTTTCGCTAATCTTTTCTATATATTCTGTAAGTCATAGATTTTCAAAATCGGTCCAGTGTCGATGTCAAAAATGGATACTTTTATTGGCGCACCCGGTATTGTTGTAGATAATTTTCTGCTATTGGCTGTTAACCTTACCTATTATTGCCCTCTAAGTTCTGGTGAAAAGTTTTACAAGGGCGTGTTTGCTTGTTTTCTCAAATAACCAAATTTCTTTTAATTTGCTTTGCGTTTTGACGAACTGACCAATCTTTTTTCTATTCAGCTCATCTACCGAAGTGCCACACGAAACAAGTCTGCTGCTCTGAGGATGATTCTCAACTCTGACGGCATAACGCGAGAAGACGAAGATGTGCCTTATACTGCAAACCAGAAGAAGAGCTGACCCATAGCTGAAAATGATGAAATATCTCCTTGCAAACAAAAAACTTGCTATCTCCTTGCAAACAAAGAATACAACTATGCCTCAGTTTTTGTGTAAATACAGGAAGTTCTTTAAAGTGTAGACCACGCTTTCGAAGCATGTGCTTTAATACCGCGGGCTTTATACAGCAACAAAACCAATTAGTACAATTGTTATTATTTGATAGTTTCTCGTTTTGACTTTACTCACGTCGTTTAAAGGGACTGTGTCACCAGTTCATAGAGATTCTCGCAAAGTGAGCATTTGATTCATTCATTGTTCATTATTTCCACACGGTAGCCCCATCAGTCGAGAGGACTGCTTTACAGGGGGCCGTGTCAAACTTTACAATATTACAAAAAGAAATTGATTAAAATTTAAGCATATGTTTACAATATAAAAATTCCAAAAGTAATTAGAGTTAGGCTGAGAAGGGCAAATTGCTCTTCAGCCTACTTTTAACAATCCTAAGGGAGATGCTAGTTTCACATCTTAAGGCAATTTATCCCAAATCTGTGCACCCCGGAAGATAAAGCTTTCTGCCCACTCCAAGTGTTCATCCTTGGAACAAGGACATCAGCTGTGGCATTGCGCAAATTCGTATTTATATCAAGCGCAGAATTTTTCTTAAATAGGTTTGAAAGGTAACCGGGCGCTAGACCTGATATTGCTTTGTACGTAATAGTAGCTGTCTCACTTTTATCAAATCAAGAACTGTATGCCTTTTTTTTAAATAGCAACACGCTCTAGTAGATTAACAATCGCAGATTTTTTGGTTTCTGTTTTTAAAGTTTACAATTCTTCCAATGATTGCTGGGATACAGACCGATTTCGTGGAGCAGTTGAGGAAGGTTTTCCCCCATAGACAAAATTTGGCTGAGAAATCATATCGTGCATTGTCTTTAACAATAAGGCAGGAATTTCAACGTAACGAATAAATATATTGGCTTGCCTGACCCCATGTTTGTTTGCGTTCCGGTGACATAGTCCCTTTAATCAAACGTATTTTTTACTGTTATGTCATTTAAATTTATCGTAAATCTTATAGGCCTGAAGCAGATGCTGTGACGCTTCCTGGCTTCTACATGTATGCTTGTATCGTGTTATACAAGGCTACGGGAATTTGCAGGAATTGTGCGATAAGCCAATGGGAGAGACGGGATTCTGATATCACCCCGCTTTTTTAATTTTTGTCAGGCGATAACCCGGTTTAAAATGATTTAGACAAGATTAGTCTTGCTGTCCCTCTGGAACATCGTTGAGTTTAAATAGTTTAGGTATGACCAGTTTAGATATATTCTGGAGCATCGGCAGGTTTAAAATGGTTTAGACAACTCCGATTTTACTGTCCTCTGGAAGATCAACCGTTTTAAAGTAGTTTAAATAAATGCATTTTACTGTTCTCTAAAGCATCAACCAGCTCAAACTTGTTTAGAAATTTGAGAATAATCAAGATATCAAAAACGTTTGCGATAGAGATCCAGTAGAAGTTATCAAAAGTTCTTTTCAAGCTTTAAACATAGAACTTTTGAAGGAACCTCGAGGAGAAGTTGTAAATAAGCAGGAAATCTCCAATCGTATGAATGCATATTTCTGCTCAGTAGGTAAGGATCTAGCAAGCAAGATTGAGGATGCCCCCAACCCCATGCTCACAGGAGAATATAATCTTAACCCTGATAATAAGCGCTTCAATTTTAGGCCAATTGTAGTGCAGGATATCAGAAATGCAATGGGTAAGATAAAAACATCTAAGAGCTTTGGAAGTGACAACATATCCAGCTACTTTCTAAAGCTAGCCACTCATTATATTGAAAATTCTTTAGTTTTCATGTTTAACACCTCTCTTTAAACAAGTCAGTTTCCTGAATTTTGGAAAAATGCTCGGATTACACCAATTTTTAAGAAATGTGATAGAGCTGAAAAGTCTAATTACCGACCAATTTCAGTTCTTCCTGTCATTTCAAGGCTCTTTGAAAAACTTGTTTCTAACCAATTTTACCAGTATCTGGTTAGGAATAAACTTATTCATCCTGGTCAATCAGGCTTCTTGAAACTCCATTCTACACTGACCTGCCTACTTAAAAACACTGATACCTGGTATAATGGGTTGGACACTGGACAGATGGTGGGTACAGTATTCATTGATCTCAAGAAGGCATTTGACACTGTAGATCATGACCTTCTCTGCAAAAAATTAGAACACTATGGTATTCAACAAAGGGAACTTTCTTGGTTTCAGTCCTATCTCTCTAACAGAAAACAGTACTGCAGAGTGGGTGGGGTCGATTCCGAAATTGGGGAAGTGGAAGTATGAGTACCCCAAGGGTCATGTCTGGGGCTGCTTCTCTTTTTGATCTACATCAATGATCTCCCAAGTGCTGTCCAGGGTTCAACTGTATCCATGTATGCTGATGATACTAGCCTTTGCTTAAAATCGAAAGATATTTCTCAGCTGAATGAGGCTATTAACAACGATCTTGAGCACTTAGATTCATGGTTGAAGGGCAATAAGCTTTCGCTAAATGTTGCAAAAACTCAATCCATGTTAATCGCAACCAAACCGAAGCACCGAACGCTCAAGAATGCTGCGGAAAAATTGAATCTTAAAATTCGTGGTAGTGAACTGGACGTTGTCAAAAAGACCAAATACCTTGGTGTTCAAGTTTACAATAGTCTAGATTGGAAAGAACATATTAAAACCGTATCAACCAAAGTAGCCAGAGCCATCGGATTTTCAAAACATGCGAAGAATATTCTCCCAATGGCTTCTTTGAAAACATTGTACTCAAGTATTGTGGAGCCCCATTTTCGTTACTGTTGCTCCGTATGGGGTTGTTGTGGCACCACTGATATTAATCAGCTCCAAAAACTTCAAAACAGAGCTGCTAGAATTATAACGAACAGCAGTTTGATGCCCCTAGCAGACCACTCATTGGGAGTCTTGGTTGGAAAACCATTCGTGAGCTTATAGACCAAGATTCTCGATCGATATCTACAGTACATGAGCAATCTTTTCACAAGAGACTCCGCTTGCAACTCTCGTTTTCTCCTATAGAGGTGCAAAACTGTGGAATAGCCTCCCAGCTGAGACTAAGCAGGCATCCTCCATTACTGTTTTCAAACATAATTTATAATAGACTGGAGTTTTTTCTTGCTGTCGGGGGGCTGCCGCGTCCGTTGTCACTGTGCTTGGTTTCTGCTGGTTGATGATGGAGTTTTATTTTGGATCTCTGTCGTCAGTCTGGTGGGAACCGGGCGTGGGGGCAGGGGCTGCGCTGGTTGCTGGATCGCGGGGGGAATTCCCAGTCTATTGTTTTTATGCACTTTTTCTTTTATTTATCATAGTTAGGTTTGACAGTTTAGTTGTATATATTTATTGTAAGTAATTCTTAAATGTTTTTAACCCGTATATTTTGTAAGTTTTTATGTGGCCATTAGGCTATAGGGTCTCCCTCCTTAATAAATTGAAATATGAAAAAATAAAAAAATTGCTATTAAATCCAAAAAATATTTAATAGCCATTCACAGCATAGGGCTCAAATCTTTAACATTTTTCTTTGAATTAAATGGTTTGAAAGGTACTTTACTGAAAATCTGTCGTGGACATTTTTTGATATCTTTATTTTTTCAAAATGGCAGCATTTATTATATTTGAGGCTGTGACGTCATCAAATTTCTAAATCCAAAACCAGAATAGCGACAGATTTCTGCTTGACACCATATTATAAACCTTTGTAAACTATGGTTTTCTTGAAGATTGTGTCATTTTTCCTTTATTGAATTAGGATGTATGATGATTTTAATTTTTTCAAAATTTTCAAGGAATTTTTTCAACAAAAACAAAAAACCCGCCAGTTTGAAAATAATCAAGATATCAAAAAATTTCCAGGACTGATTTACAGCAAAGTACCCTAACTTCCTTTCAAGCGATTCAATTCAAAGAAAACTGTAAAAGAGTTGTACACCCACCTTCTTAGAACTTTGAAAGATTTGAGCCCATTCACACTATTTTTTCAAATTTTGAGCCTATGCTGCATTGAAATTTTTTTTGTGACTCGCTAGACTCGATTTATCGTAGCCTTGCAAAAGTGGATAGTTTTTTTGGCGAACCCGTTAGTATTTCATCAAACACTGGCACAAGGGCAATTACTTGTTGTGTTAGGGAAAATGGTAATATCAATGGTTTTTGATGAATGATGATAACAAACAAGTGTGGGAAATGGACTCAGAATTCTAGACCCGGGTGTATGTATTCAAGCTGCAGATTATTATTACTTGTATCTATTTAAGTCTTACATTTTCACATGCATCCAATACATACATTCATTCATTGTATATTAAATCTCTTACATTTATTAAAAAAAATTCTCTTACATTTATTATATATACATGCATGCATGAATACATACATACATACATGCATACATACATACATACATACATACATACATACATACATACATACATACATACATACATAAATACATACATACATACATACATACATACATACATACATACATACATACATACATACATACATACATACATACATACATACATACATACATACATACATACATACATACATACATACATACATACATACATACATACATACATACATACATACATACATACATACATACATACATACATACATACATACATACATACATACATACATACATACATACATACATACATACATACATACATACATACATACATACATACATACATACATACATACATACATACATACATACATACATACATACATACATACATACATACATACATACATACATACATACATACATACATACATACATACATACATACATACATACATACATACATACATACATACATACATACATACATACATAGCTGCCTTGACAGACTGGTGTCTGATCGGGGCCACAGGTTGGTTGTTCGGGATTCTACCAGGGTAAGTCTGACCGGTTTTCCCCTTTAAGGTCATTGGAATTTGCGCAGTAAGGCTTTCAGGGTCATCCTTTATGCCGATCATAGGGGACTGAAATAGTCAACCAGTCGAGCAATGGGAAATTTTCAAAGATGTACGCATGCGCTTCGGCCAATACAAAAGGGGGAGCTCGCAGCATCCCCCACAGTTACAGTTTGCTTCTTACTACTCATAAACGCTACTCATAACAACTGTAAGCGAAGTACAATGACTCAGAACAGGCTGACAGATCTCATCGTGTTGAGCATCGCAGTCCCTTTAACAAATGCTATTAACAGCAGCATACGAAACTATAGGTTTTTAAATAATGGAACACATGCAGCGGTATGTCCTTTAGATAAAGGAGAGGCTAATCGTACAGTTGAACGAAACTTTCGTCCAGTCAGTATACTAAATATCTTCTCCATAATCAATGAAAAGATATTGAAAAACCAACTTATCCCATACTTAGATGAAACCCTTTCGTTCTTCATTGCTGCCTATAGAAAATCATATAGCACACAACATATTTTGATAAGAATGATTGAAGAATGGAGGGCTAAACTTGGTAATGATAATATTGTCCAGTCAAGTGGCAAGCAGCTACTTACATGGTTTTCCAGACGTTTAATTTTAACATGATACGTCTCTAATTGAGAACGTTTTCGTTTTCTTTTCTTGCCAGCTTTTGATACCACTACCGTAGGCCTTCTTTTATTTTTGCTACGTGGACTTGGTGGAGGAGTTGAACTATCAGACGAGTAATCACTTGAAGTTGAAGTTTCGTCCATCTTCTTGTGCAAGAGAACTGGAAGAAGGAAGATTGTGCACAAGAAGGAAGATTTAGGCCAACCGTACATCGAAAACACAGGGATACAAGGGAACTATAAAGAGATTTTCCACAGCTGTGGAAAACGTATCTTGGTGGTTTATATACCTGACCACTACAGTGACAATTATGAAAACTTTATGTTTATCGGAGATTTTAATATGACTGAAACTGAGGAACAGTTGAAAAATTTTCGGGACCTGTATAGTCTCAAAAATCTCGTGCACGAGCCAACATGTTACAAATCTCAAACAGCAAGATGCATATATCTTGTATTGACAAATCGAAACAGGAGTGTGCAACAAACTACTACAATTGAAACTGGCTTGTCAGATTTTCATAAAATGGTTGTTACTGTCCTTAAAACCACTTTCCCTAAACATGGGCCAACTGTAATTAACTATAGAAATTACAAAAATTTCAACAAAACTGTTTTAGGAATGATCTGCGAGAGGAATTAGCGAAAATAGAACCATCAGATTTGAATTACAGTTCATTCGAAACAACTTTTGATACAGTTCTAGACAAACATGCTCCAATTTAAAAGAAATACGTGCGGACAAATGACAAGCCATTTATGACTCGTGCTCGGCGAAAAGCGGTCATGTTACGTACCAGAATATAACAAATTATAGATATAATATAACATAATAGATATAACAATATATATAACAAAGACCAAACTGTTGAGAATTGGAACAAATTTCGCAAACATCGAAACTCCTGTGCTAAGTTATTTCGAAGGGAAAAAAGAAATTATTACAATAACCTAGACATCTCACTTGTCACTGACAATAAGAAATTCTGGAAAACTATCAAACCTTTTTTCTCGGACAAATTACAATCTAAGAATAAAATATTTTTGATTGAGGATGAAACCATTATTTCCAACGATGTGGATGTAGAAGAAACTATGAACGAATATTTCATCACCGTGACGGATTCCCTTAGCATAAATGAAAACTCTAAATACGAAAATGCAACGGCAGGAATAACAGATCCTGTTGATAAGGCCGTATACAAATTTTCGAATCATCCTAGCATTCTAAAAATTAAAGATCACTATCAAAATGCGGATTCCTTTCATTTTCAGAAAGTTACCCCTGAGGCTGTTGACAAAGAGGTTAGGAATCTAAATCCTAAGAAAGCTACAACGCATAAAAATATTCCTCCTAAAATTCTTAAATCTAATTCTGATGTATGTGTAGGATCTTTGACGCAAATCTTTAATGATTGCATAGAAAATTCGTCTTTTCCCGATGAACTTAAGTGCGCGGATGTCACATCTCTTCCAAAAAATGGACCAACCAATACCAGGACTAACTTTAGGCCAATTATCGTTCTGCCTACGGTCTCAAAGCTGTTTGAAAGAATAATGGATAAATAGATTGTTGCTTATATTGCACCCTTTTTATCGTCACTTCTCTGTGGTTTTAGAAAAGGTTACAGTGCCCAGCATGCTCTCATAAAGCTCTTAGAAAAATTCAAAATTAGCCTTGATGAAGGTGGTAAGGCAGGGGCTGTATTGATGGATCTCTCCAAGGCATTTGCTTGTATCAGACATGATCTTTTGATTGCAAAATTACATGCCTACAGTTTCTCTCGCGAAGCCTTAACACTAATTAACGATTACCTCACAAATAGACAACAAAGAGTCAAAGTAAATGGGTCATTCAGTTCTTGGAAAAGTGTCACACGTGGTGTTCCACAGGGGTCAGTCTTAGGGCCTCTATTATTTAACATCTACATTAATGACCTTTTACTCTTTATTCAAAACTCGGATAGATGTAACTATGCAGATGATACTACAATCCATACCTGCGATAAGAACCTGAACAATATAACTCATAGGCTTGAAAATGATTGTAGTGTAGCTTTAGAATGGTTTGCCGACAACTTCATGAAATTAAATGCAGCTAAATGCCATCTTTTGGTTCTTGGGCAGAGTTGTGATGATCCTGTTACTGTTAGGATTGGAAATGCTGATATTGTAAATAGCTCTGAAGAGAAGCTACTCGGAGTTCAAATTGATAGCAAACTTTCCTTCGATAATCATGTTGCTAAATTGTGCCAAAAGGCTAGCAATAAACTATACGCACTTGCTCGCATATCCCCATATATGGATCAGAGCAAGCTAAGAACTAGCCTGCGTGCAGCCTCAAACCCTCCTCAAGGAAAAGTAGAGTCTGCGCAACAACGAAGCAAAGCTTGTATCAGCCTCGCTTGGATCCAGGGTGGTAATTAAATATGATTGTTTACTCATTGTGTATCATCCAATCAAATCACCTGGCAATTTTTTGCCAGGTTGGTTTGATTGTTGTTTCTATTGTTCATTGTTGACTGCCTTTCTGCATACAAATTTTGAATCGCGCGGTGTAAAACAGCATAGCAATAAACAAACCTCAAGGATTCAAAATGAAAAAAGAATCTCCTCCGAGCTGTTTGTATCCTGTGTTTTGCTGTTTTCTTTAAGGAGAAAGGCCTTTTGGACTTCCAAGCTAACTCGTCAGCAGGCAGCACCAACCGAAATTTTGTTGTGAATGAAGAAATTGCAGCACTGCAACGCTGGAAGTCGTTGTACAACTCACATCGTAGTTTACTTTATTTGTCAAGCCTCTGCCTTCGTCACTTGAAGTGCATCGACTCGAAATTTGCCTTATAAAATATGTCATTTTGTAAAATCGTTTCCTTGCCCTCTTGGTAAATACTCGACGCGACGCAACGATAATAATATTTGCATGCAAGAAACTTAGAAATAAAGGGGGCAGTGTTTCTCCAAAGCAACCATTGTAAATTCAAATTACATTGTAATGCAAAGTGATTTCGTTTGTGGACGGCAATAACATTTCAATGGGGATTAATATACTGTGTTACTCGATAAAAGGGCGGAATTTTATCTCTGCCCATTTGCAATGCAAATCATGCCCTCAGCAAGTACTTTCCCATCAATCATGATAGGCTACATAAATTCATATTCCTTCAGGCAAGAACGTCGAAACAAATTCGTTCCAAGTTTCAGTAAAATTATGTTTGAAACAAACAGCTATCTTGAGTCACCAAAGATTTTCATTTCCCTACCGTTTCAGATGTAAGCATTCAAAGGGTATCACGCACGATCAAGCGGCTCATAGCTGCAGTTCCGCGCGACAAGGATATCAGACAGAGACTACCAGTTTCTGCAGTGTCAGCATACAAGCTTTGCTTCGTTGTTGCGCAGACTCTAATTTTCCTTTGAGGAGGAGTTTGAGGCTGCACGCAGGCTAGCTAAGAACCCTCATGAGGGCTTTTATTACTGGAGCATTTACGCATGCGTAAAAGTGTTTTAACGCAAGGCGACGCATGAACACTTCCTATTAGTACGCAGTCCTTCAGCAACGTTAAAGACAAATGACGGAGATATAAGGCGACTTAAATCAGGGGCCTGGGCAATACAAATGAATATAGCCTATTGTATTCCATTGTATTTGATGACCTCGAGAGATTATCAAATGTACTGGACAATGAAGGCACTCAGACATCTTTTGTTCTATTTTTAAACTAGGCGCTATATATCCGTCATTTGTCTTTAAAGCATGCTCTGAGTGTGTTGAATTGCTTGAAGTCAACTTATGATATCCTTCCAAATGAAGGTTGTAGTTTGTTAAATTTATCAAACAAGTGTTTGATTGTGGCCATCGCGTCTTACTGCTATTGTGTTGAATCATCTGCAACATTTGTTCGATGGATTTGGTAGTGACTAGAGCATCCATTATTGCGTGTGATCCTTTCCATAGAAGGAGGGCCTAAATTAGGACGACACAAAGATCGTGTTGCGAAGAAGTTTGGTCGCTCAATAAGGAAACAAATGCCCAGTGTTGTATTACCAATGAACAGTAAACAGGGAGCTGAGGCGAACTTCGAAGAAAGAAGTATCTGGATGTGTTATCGTTTGTCTCAAGGAACTGAAAGCTAAGCAGCAAAGTTGTCAATAATTGGGGTTACGTGATAGGTGCCAATTGAAACAAAACTGCCCTACAGTTATGTCATGTTGTTACAAAGCAAACCAGAGTCGTCAAGTGCTGCACAATCTTGAGTTGTCAAGAAGCTGTCAGGGCTCACAGTCAATGGCATAATCTTAATCAGTCATGAAACATGCTAAAAAGAAAGCTCCTAGTGTCAAAAGAGCACACTGTACCCTCGGTTTGTATTGACCACCAAAGAAGCAGATTAAAAGTTGATCAGGCACCTGATTAATCTGAGGTATTAGGGTTTACATAGTAGAAAATTTGCAACCGAAAATAGTTATAAATTATCTTATAGGTATCACTATGCTAAAACAACAAATGCGTACATGACTTAAGACCCAAAAGTGAACTAACCGTCTTGTCATAAACAGCCTTGGATTTATCCAGTGTCAGAAAATCCCAGTGCTTTTATAGCACACATAGTATGTTGCATACCCTATTCCTAGGTTAAAGTCTGTGTGTCTGCAAAAGCATTCTTAGGGCCAGTTATGTACATCGTCCTGTTCTAAATACACGCAAGCGCAAGTCAGCCATTAGGGAAATTCCATCAGTGAAATATTGTGGCATATATCCCCCAAATTCGGTTCCTTAAACATTATGTCCACACCATACAAACTAAAACACAGAATACCAAGAAAAGGTTAAATAACCAAATTGCAGTTACAAAATCAAAAACACGCATTGAAATCAAGCACACAAAACAAAAAGAAGATATATTATATATGTATAGTAATAATAATGATAATTATATTTAGAGTATAAAGGAAGGAAGGTTTAAAGTGGGCATTGTGGCATAGCCTCAATGTAAGTCTAAATAAGGGGTAGGGGTTTCATGCTTGGCCTAGGTTGACACTCTCATACCTTTGGTATTCATGTTTGCTGCTGGGGAGGAGCACTATGCGTGGCAGTGGTATCCCCCTTCAGGTTTTCCTGGGGGCACATGTTTGGCATCGTTCGATGCCACGTTGGTATCGTATGATTCATATCTTACCACTAGATATAGCCCAATCAAGTTTAGGGTATAATTGGCTGTCCTTATTTGGATAGTTTCACATGTGGTTTGGGTAGCATGCTCTAACCCTTCATTCGCTGTTCACGAGCCAATGTGTAAATGCTGCTGCTAATCTTGTGCTTTTCGTGCTTCTTTCAATGTCTGGATGATGCCTACACGCTAATGTCTTCACCAGATCTTCAAACATCATCTTCTGCTACACATTTCTCAGGGCCTGCTGCAATTTCGATCGCTGGAGCAACTTCGTCGTCCAACAACACAACCTGCACATTATCCTCCGGAGGAAAGCCGAAGCGGCAATCAAAATGTACTGGCTGCCATAAACCCCATGAGAATCATTCGTGGTGCACTCCTGGACCTTCTTGTCAAGGACCGCCTGATGTNAGGCATGCCTATTCTCTTGTCTCTCCTTATTTAGGTGGGCATTGTGGCATAGCCTCAATGTAAGTCTAAATAAGGGGTAGGGGTTTCATGCTTGGCCTAGGTTGACACTCTCATACCTTTGGTATTCATGTTTGCTGCTGGGGAGGAGCACTATGCGTGGCAGTGGTATCCCCCTTCAGGTTTTCCTGGGGGCACATGTTTGGCATCGTTCGATGCCACGTTGGTATCGTATGATTCATATCTTACCACTAGGTATAGCCCAATCAAGTTTAGGGTATAATTGGCTGTCCTTATTTGGATAGTTTCACATGTGGTTTTGGGTAGCATGCTCTAACCCTTCATTCGCTGTTCACGAGCCAATGTGTAAATGCTGCTGCTAATCTTGTGCTTTTCCCCACCCACCTCATCCCCTTAGATATGTCTAAGTAGCGGGAGAATTTATCTACTATTGTTCTACTTGTTAGTTTTCAATTATATCTTATATTAGTGTAACGTGGGTAATTGTATGGTATGTCTGTTAGATTGTAATTTGTAGTTCTTTGTTTTTGAATGAGTGTTCACTTATACCCCAGGCATGCCTATTCTCTTGTCTCTCCTTATTTAGCTTCCAAATTAGGTTCACCTCATATCAACAAGCTCGGAGTTCACCCTCCACTACCTCTCAAACCCTTTCACTCACAAGGAACTCAACTTCCTTTTCAGGCCTAACCACTTCTATTTCAGGGTCCTAATCATTTATTGCAGGCCTTATCAAGATCTCGGTTCTATCAAAGTCTTGTTTTTCAACTGGTTCATTTAAACCTTATGTCAACTCCATACAAACCAAAAACACAGAATACCAAAAAATTGTTGAAATTACCAAATTACAGTTACAAAATCAAAAACACGCATTGAAATCAAGCACACAAAGCTAAAAAACAAAAACAAAAAGTTATATTATATATTTATAGCAACAATAATGATGATAATGATGTTTAGAGTATAAAGGAAGGAAGGTTTAGAACTTCCAAATTAGGTTCACATTATATCAACTATTTCTGAGTTCACCCTCCACTACCTCTCAAACCCTTTCACTCACAAGGTACTCAACTTCCTTTTCAGGCCTAACCACTTCTATTTCAGGGTTAATCATGTTATTGCAGACTTTACCAAGGTCTCGCTTCTATCACAATCTTGTTTTCTACTGGTTCATTTAAAACTTATGTTCACACCATACAAACCAAGACACAGAATACCAAGGAATTGTTGAAATTACCAAATTACAGTTACAAAATCAAAAACATGCATTGAAATCAAGCACACACAAACAAAAAACAAAAAAACAAAAGAAGATATATTACATATGTATAGTAATAATAATAATGATGTTTTACAAATGAAGGAAGGTTTAGAACTTCCAAATTAGGTCCACCTTATATCAACCAGTTCTGAGTTCACCCTCCACTAACTCTCAAATCCTTTCACTCACAGGGTACTAAACTTCCTTTTCAGGCCTAACAACTTCTATTTCAGGGTTAATCATGTTATTGAAGACTTTACCAAGGTCTCGGTTCTAGCAGAATCTTGTTTTCAACCTCACATACTGAATCCATAAAATCGCTGTATCCATTTAATTGCCATTTCAGGAAGTTTCATAACTGATCTCTAGCAAAAACAAACAAACCAGCCTCTAGGACAATCCAAACACAGTATCACAGTATGATTTCAAGCAAATGAAACCATATGAAAAAATAAAAAAAGAAATATAATAATAAGAATCACAGTTTCATAACAAATAGTAAATAGTGGCAATGAATTAATGCAAAGGGGTCCTGAGGTCAGAGATCCTGGGACAGCCTAGCACTTGTTAAAGTCCCAACGAGGATGGGTGGTGGTAGTTTTGGGCGTATCTTGGCGGTAAGGCCACCATACAATTATGGAGGCATATTAGTAGTAACAGTTCAACCTGTGAAAGCAACAATTAAGTCCCATCAAATCAACCACTTCACCTTTAAGTCCAGAGTCCAAACTGTTGATTACCAAACATGACTCTGCAAATACCATTCAATCAAAGTCAAGCATTCTTCAGAACAATGACTTAATGACTTAATTTGTAGCATCCAAATTTAATCAAAAGGAATTGTAATTCCTTCATTGCTTGTAATGAAATATAATTAGCCGATACGACCCAATCACTGCCACCCAATGCCTTGTTATTCACATCTCCTCTGTTGTAGTTTTCAGATACCATATCGCAGGAGCCGCGGGCGTTAACAGTCAGTTTCAATAATGTCCTTTAATCTGGATGTTTCACAGCAGGCAGCTCAACAAAAGATTAACAAAATACAGGAAAGGGCTCTGCGAATTACTTATAAGNAATTAAGTCCCATCAAATCAACCACTTCACCTTTAAGTCCAGAGTCCAAACTGTTGATTACCAAACATGACTCTGCAAATACCATTCAATCAAAGTCAAGCATTCTTCAGAACAATGACTTAATGACTTAATTTGTAGCATCCAAATTTAATCAAAAGGAATTGTAATTCCTTCATTGCTTGTAATGAAATATAATTAGCCGATACGACCCAATCACTGCCACCCAATGCCTTGTTATTCACATCTCCTCTGTTGTAGTTGTTAGATACCATATCGCAGGAGCCGCGGGCGTCAATGGAACATTTACGCATGCGTAAATGTGTTTTAACGCAAGGCGACGCATGAACACTTCCTATTAGTACGCAGTCCTTCAGCAACGTTAAAGCATGCTCTGAGTGTGTTGAATTGCTTGAAGTCAACTTATGATATCCTTCCAAATGACGGTTGTAGTTTTTTAAATTAATCAAACCCCGTTCCCTCCCTCCCTCTTAGGTATGTAGTAAGCCATCGGGCAGCAGGTGGCCTTTCAGCAAGCCTTGAAGGTTTCCTGTTGCCCCAAACATGGTCGTATCGCAGTTAGTTCGTGTATTTGTAATATGTCATATTTTGAAAGAAAAAGTGAAAGAAAAAACAAGAAATTTGTATCTTACATACAGTCAAATGGAGAAGTCTTCAAAAAGCCAATAAACGACACAGTCCTTGTTATTATTTATTATTATTATTATTATTATTATTATTATTATTATCAAATTATTTACAGTTGGTACAATATATAGTAAGAAAACTAATTCAAACCAACTATTTACATACAAAGAAAAATGATATAAAAGCTCATTTCTGATCCTCATTATTCAACAATCGTTCCACAATTAGAGCAAGAACTCTCCATAGGAATGTCTATGGAGGTCTAGTAAAGTATCTCTTAGCTTGTATCCCCAAACCAATTGGGCATCTGCAAACATTTGAAAAGAAAATAACTGTCAAGTTCTCACAAAATTAGGAGTGGGGCTTTCCGTAACAACATCAGATTTTTTGTCTACCCCGGTATGATCTCCGTGTCAAATGTAGAAGCCCCTGAACGTGTATGTAAAAGAAAAAGTCCTTGCAAATCAAATAAATGGGGAAGCCCCCAAAAGGAATGTGAAAAGAGGAAATTCTCACAAAAATCAAATATAAAGGGGAAGCCCCCAAAAGCAATGAAAAAGAGGAAGTCCTCACACAATCAAATGTAAAGGGGAAGCCTCCAAAAGAAATGTGAAAAGAGGAAGCCCTCACAAAATCAAATGTAAAGGGGAAGCCCCCAAAAGAAATGAAAAAGAGGAAGTACTCACACAATCAAATGTAAAGGGGAATCCCCCAAAAGATTTGTGAAAGAGGAAGCCCTCACACAATCAAATGGAAAGGGGAAGCCCCCAAAATAAATGTGAAAAGAGGAAGCCCTCAAAAAATCAAATGTAAAGAGGAAGCCCCCAAAAGCAATGTGAAAAGAGGAAGTCCTCACACAATTAAATGTAAAGGGGAAGCCCCAAAAGAAATGAAAAAGAGGATGTCCTCACACAATCAAATGTAAAGAGGCAAAAGCGTATTTAAATGAAGAAATCCTCAAAAGCGTATTTAAATGAGGAAATCCTCAAAAGTGTATTTAAATGAGGAAGCCCTCAAAAGCGTATTTAATTGAGGAAATCCTCAAAAGCGTATTTAAATGAGGAAATCCTCAAAACCGTATTTAAACGAGGAAGCCCTCACAAGCGTATTTAAATGTGAAAATCCTCAAAAGCGTATTTAAACGAGGAAGCCCTCAAAAGCGTATTTAAATGAGGAAATCCTCAAAACCGTATTTAAACGAGGAAGCCCTCACAAGCGTATTTAAATGAGGAAGCCCTCAAAAGCGTATTTAAATGAGGAAGTCCTCAAGAGCGTATTTAAATGAGAAAGTCATTTCCAAGTGAAAGATGCAATTTTCAACAAGAGTAAAGAAAGTAAAAGGAAAGAGTAAACTTGCAAGATTGAAGAAGAGTAAAACAATCGTTAATTTCCAGAAAAGGAAGAGTACATTTCAAGGTAGGAAACCAAAATAAAGAATAATGCAAGATCATTACATTTCAAGGCTAAAGGAAAGAAGAAAAGCGAAATTCACCAAGTTAAAAGATGCTGCTCAATTACAGATGAAAACAAAGCTGCAAATTACCGCACGCATCAAGAAGCGGTAAGGCCACCATACAATTATGGTGGCAGATTAGTAGTAACAGTTCAACCTGTGAAAGCAACAAAAGTCCCATCTAATCAACCACTTCACTTTTAAGTCCAGAGTCCAAACTGTTGATTACCAAACATGACTCTGCAAATACCATTCAATCAAAGTCAAGCATTCTTCAGAACAATGACTTAATGACTTAATTTGTAGCATCCAAATTTAATCAAAAGGAATTGTAATTCCTTCATTGCTTGTAATGAAATATAATTAGCCGATACGACCCAATCACTGCCACCCAATGCCTTGTTATTCACATCTCCTCTGTTGTAGTTTTCAGATACCATATCGCAGGAGCCGCGGGCGTTAACAGTCAGTTTCAATAATGTCCTTTAATCTGGATGTTTCACAGCAGGCAGCTCAACAAAAGATTAACAAAATACAGGAAAGGGCTCTGCGAATTACTTATAAGGATGCCGAATCTACTTATAGTGAGCTATTAGAGAAGGACTGCGACGTTACTATTCATACAAAGAACTTGCAATTACTTATGACGGAGATGTATAAAACTAAAAATGGGTTAACCCTATTCAGCCCGGGTAAAATTTTTACTACTTTGGTCCGAGGGGGGGCTATTTTGGCCCCCCCTGTTTATTTAAGAAACGAGAAATGGTATGAAGATGACACTTAGCACAATGCATTAGGGACCAAAGGAGAATCTAAAAATAGTAATAATTAGCAATTTGTCACGTGATGCGTTGCTAGGCAACCAAATACAATCGCAAAATCAAGGAAAACCAGCGACTGTTCTTAAACACCCGATATTTACTGATTTGTTAGAGATATTAAGCTAATAAAACTGCAAAAGTGATGGCCATGAGTCGATAAAGACATTTTAATTGATAACTTGAATTTTGAAAATCGCATCTGCTAATTATAGCTAATTACGTCCAATTTATGGACACTAAATAGAATGGAGACAATAGTTACAGTGATATATTATACTTTTTGACTTCTAATCAATTAAATTAGACATCTCAATTCATGATCACACCATTTTGAGCAAATTTTCATAAATAGTATACTAATTTATTCAAAATATGACGTCATCAAGTTGTATGACATCATAGATATTAAAACTTGCTGATGTAAGCAGATATTAATCAACTATATATCAAATTAAAGCACTCCTCAAGACGAATCGAATGGTATATATAACTTTGTATTTTATGCTACTGGGGAGAAAATAACAGAGGATTTACAATTTTCTTTGTGACCGGTCTCCAAAAAAGGGCATGCAGAGGTCACGTGACACAACAATGGACAATGAAAAGTTGATAATTATGTAGCCTATTAAATTTTGATAAAAGTCAAGAAGTTCCAAAGTCACATCTTTCATAGCTAAGAATCTATTAAAAAAAGTTTGATAGGGGGGGCCATAATGGCCCCCCCCCGGGCTGAATAGGGTTAAACCCTTCATTTATGCAGAAAATCTTTTGTGGAAATACAATTCACTACAATTTACGTAATAATAACGAATTTGCGCAACCCAGAGTGAGATCTGTCAGCAACGGGACAGAAAGCATCCGATTTAAAGGTCCGCAGCTGTGGCAAAAGTTACCACCAACAATACGGAATTCAGAATCCCTTTGTCAGTTTAAAACAAAGATAAAAAATTGCTACGGAGAAAATTGTCCATGTAGATTATGCCGCATTTTTATTCCGAATTTAGGCTTTTTATGATAAATAGTTTCAGATATCTGCTTTTTACTTTATACCGGGTGCGCCAAAAAAAAAACTATCCATGTTTGAAAAATCGTAGTATCTAGAGTACTAGATGGATTTGAATGAATTCAATTTTGGCTGATATGCTGATAGCTGAAAGACTTAAGTATTTTTGTGATTTTTCTCCTGTTTTTATCAGCAGAGAAAACATAGATAAATTCAACTTTGCGAAAATTCGTTGGGTGCAAAATGGCTGAAAACAGGCCTAAAACACTCGATTAAATCATACGAAATCTCCCGCATAGAACAAGATGCAAGAGCATTTAATCTCTCTCCCACGTTATAGGAAATTAATTCTTAAAGAATACTAAAGATTTTCAATCCCATGGCAATACAAGTGCAGACGAAATCTGATACCCCTGAAAAACTGTAAGTTTTCATTGTTCCGTGTGAGAAATTTCTGTAAGATTTGATCAAGTGTTTTAAGCCCTTTTTCAGGCATTATGCAAATACAGAATTTTCTTAAATTCGAATTTAGCTGTATTATCTGTACTCATAAAAATACGAGAAAAATCACAAAAATACTTCAGTCTTTCTGCTATCAAACAAATTTTGATTCATTCAAATCCATCCAGTACTCTATGTACTACGATTTTTCAAACGTGGATAGTTTTTTTGGCGCACCCGGTACTTTTGATGACATGTAAATATTTTATCCATTTTTTCGCTTTTGTAATATTTGTATTTTAAAGTTTTTAAAGTTATCAATTAGCTATATAATTTAGCTATTGTATTACAGTAATCCAACGTTAAATAAATTGATAATAAGAGACTCTCTGTTATGACTATGCTTTCGATTATGGTGGAATATTCGGTTCAAAATTATTTATTCCAAATACGGGCCGATTTTTGCATGATCGGGCCCTAGCAAGAAATACCAACATTTCCCTATAGTTTTTTAGTGGAAATTTAGAGGAAACGGACAACTTTCTTTAGGAAATTGAAAGGAAAGGGACATTTCCATTTCCCTCTTGGGAAATTATGGGGAAACAGTCCGTTTCCTCAAAATTTCCTATTGAAAAACCATATTGAAATTTCATGATTCCGATGGAAAACCCGTCATCGTCCTGGTCGTATTCATGTTGAAAGACAACAGCAAACTGATGGCATACCATAATATTAAAAATATAGTAAGAGGTGCAAGGCTTTTGATCAAGTTCGATCCACGATCGGTAGTAGGTAGGCCTATTGTATTACTGTATTCTACCAGGCAGTTTTACTTGCAATCTCCTACTCTCTTGTTTGCATGTCAGAAGCTGCTTATTGCTTCCTGACGAGATTACATGTCCATTTTGTTAGCATCTTGCTAAAATCTTCTTGAAACATCTTTAAACGTCTCCTGCGAGGTAAATACCATTGCTAATTCATCCACTTCACCTCTCGCAGCTAGGCTAGCGTCTTCTGAGAATGCGCGATTTCTTTTCTTTCACCATAAATTGACTCCAAGACGCATGCGCTAAAAATCCATTACATTGTTCTCTCCTGTCACGCTGCCCCGGCGGGTGCAATGCTGTTTGAAAAATGACACCACCCGTGTCAATGAATTCACTGAGAAAGGGTATAAAATGAGCAAAAACCTAGGACCTAGGATTTAGAAAAAATTAAAAAATAGGGGTGCATTTTCTTAAATTCTACAGATTTTAGTGATGAGGTTAACACTGGGTTGAAATATCACAAAAACGAAATAAAAACTACACGTGCATAATGTGAAATACTGTGCTTATAAGCAGGTCACAAAATGACTATAGAATGTATGCAACAGCAACACTGATAGTGATATAGTGTCCATATCCTCAAGTTATAAAGTCACCCAAATTTTTAACGCATTTTAGATTTTTATCACTGCCTGGCTGAGAACAGTTCGAAATCAGTTGTACTTGAGGAACTGAAGATAACCTTGTTTTGTACATTTCAAGCAAGCATATCGCTTTAACATATCATCTTTATTTATATCTGTGGATGATTATAATTCATATAATCTGGTACGGATATGATTGAAGATCACATTGATGTTAAAATGATATTTCTAAAATGCATCAGCTGCAGCATCCAAATATTTGCAGTCAAGCAAAGTGAGAATGTCAGATATTCTTTTCTTGTCCGTTTTCTGTTTCGTCAGCTTAAGAATCCTACCTAAACTTTTTTGGGGCATTGGAAAGGCTTTTATGCGAGAAGAAGCTTAGGCCCAGATGATATCACTGGCAGAAGACACTGAAAATTGTCAGCGATTTTGAGATCTAATAGAAGCGAATGTGTTTAGGTTATTGCTCGTGGCACTATGTATAATCGCGGAAATCCTCATCTTTATATCTCATTTGTAAGCGATTTCTATCGATACTTCAACGAAGGTCAATATTCTTCGACAAGAAAATGAATGCAGCTCCGGATCCAAATAAGATATGTTTCTATACATGTAAACAACTCTGGACGGATATCTCTACAATTGATTTATCAAAAAAATTGCGAATATCTGTAGTAATTTAGCATCCATTTCACTTTTTGTGAGAGTACTAGAAAATTCACCTCGAACAGCCGATTTTGTATCAAGGGACTAGAAAAGCGGCGATATTATTGGCTGATTAGCATGAAACTGGATGATTTCTGCGTGCTCTGGCAACCAGTAGGGATTTGAGCCTTATCTTGCGCACAAATAGAGCTATCAATTAAGCCCTTGTTGATAAAGATTTAACAATAGGAATTAGTTTATTTAAGGAGACTCGAGTCTCATATAGTATGCGTCCCAGTTGACCGAAGTAACATCATTCAAGTATAAAAAATAGAAAAAGGGAGTCAAGTCTACCTCAAACTCGATGTCAGGTGAAAATATCAGCGACTAACAACAAAGAAAGTGCTTTGCATGAATAATTTTGCGTTATTACCAATTTCATATGACATCTCATCTGAGAAAGACTTATTTCATAGTAATGTTATCCGTCCTAATTGACCGGTGTGACATCAGCAAATCAAATAATGTTACGAAACAAGGGGCTCAGGGAATAAATCTACCACAACCCCATAAGACAGAGAAAGCCAGCTTAAAAAACGCATTAAAATCATTACTAGTGTACCATTTATTCAGTATAAAAATATTAAAAGAACTTCACGACATGGCAAATACTAAAGCTACAATACTACGAAAGATTCACATATTTCGTCGAAAGTTTGTTAATAATATTATCACGAATCACCAGTATCTCCTACAACCTATTTTAAGTCACTCGATCGGTTCGAATTGGCTTTAGCCTTGTTTACAAGGAGGTAGTATAATCTTATGCAATAAGACACTTTCTGAACGAACCGAAGATCTGGTGAATTATCTTTGTCGTCTTGTCCTGCGAAGGCGCTATTCTTTTCATTGATACATGCATGATTGATGTTAACACACAAACTTAGTTTGTTGTTCTTGAAAGAAGAGTTTATTCAAAGCATGAATCGGATTTGTTTCCTTTTCGCCTTCATTTCTTTAATTTTAGGCATTTTACTTTCTCATTCGCGTAAATCTTAAGTCGCGTACATTTAACCCTATCTGGATCGGGCTTTTCTGAGCATCCTCAGGCTGGGGGGGCTAGATTAGCCCCCCTCAGAACTCCGAATTGACAAGGGCTAGAAGAAAGAAACTTGGCCGTCTTATGTGATTTGATGTGAAAAGTCCGAATTTATAATTTATTTTACTCTAATTGTTGTATATTCGATGACGTCATCATTTTTCATTGTTTTAGGCCAAAAACAGTACTATTACAGGATTGACTGTAAAATCTCGCTCAAGAGAAATACTATGCTTATTTTCGCTGTAATTGATAGATAAAATATTAAAATCTCATAAAAACATAATTTTATGAAAAATAATGAACTTTGTAAACCTATATTTATTACCTAAATTCATTATGTGTATGACGTCATCAAAGACGTCATTTCTTAGAAAAACAATAAAATTAAGTTTTTTCCATATTCTCTTATTAAGTCATGGTTGAACTGAAAATTTCAGCCAGATATCTTACTCCTGTGAAGAAGTATCTCACTTTGAAGTTATAAAGGGTTTGACCGTAAAACAAACAAGATATTAAAACTACTCTCTCGGAAAATTATTATATTTCCAAAACTGCATCAGATATCTTGAAGAAACTTGGATCGAAGATGCTAAATAGATAGTTAGGAAAAGTCACAAAAAATGATAAGCCTAAAAATTAGCAAAACAAAATTATCCAGACAAACATGGTGGGGGGGGGGGGCTAATTTAGCCTCACCTCCCGGTCCAGATAGAGTTAATGTCCGTTAATATCTGGCAGCCAGCATAGAGCTCAAATCTTTCAAATCTTTAAAAAGGTGAGTGTAAAATTCTTTTACAATTTTCTCTGAATTAAATGGCTTGAAAGGAACTTAGGGTACTTTCCTATAAATCTGCCGTGGAAATCTTTTGATATCTTGCTTATTTTCAAAATGGCGGCATTTATAAGTTTTTTGAAAGAATTAATGGGAAATTTTGAAAAAATTTAAATCATTGTAAATCCTAAATCAATACAAGAGAAATGATACAATCTTCAAGAAACCCATAGTTTATGAAGGTCTACAATATGGTCGCAAGCAGAAATCTGTCGCTCTTCTGGTTTAGGATTTAGAAATTTGTTGACGTCACAACCTCCAAAATAATAAATGCCGCCATTTTGAAAATAACCAAGGTATCTACAAATTTCCACGGCAGATTTACAGCAAAGTACCCTAAGTTCCTTTCAAGCCATTTAATTCAAAGAAAAATGTAAAAGAATTTCACATCCACCTTTTTAAAGATTTGAGCCCTATGCTCTGGCAGCCTTAATTTCCTACGATAAAGCATAAAACCAATTGTTCAGAGTGGCATAATCGATTGTGGTAACATCAATCAAGATCGTGCCGATATAATGAATAATGAATGAATATGCAACAGCAAAAATCTACTCCATGCATACAGTGGCTTATTATTTCTCATGGTATAATTATGCGACTAACAGAGAATAGCAGGGTCCTTTCTCAGCAAGTCTGACCAATCGCATGGGGTCCTACCCAGCATTGCTCACAACGGAAACAATAATGCTAGGAAGAGTTAGCTCAAAAACATTCAAAAACCTGGTCGAATGAGCCTGCTTTCCATTTACTATAACGTAGTTTTAACAGTCGGATGGCGCACCCCCACTGTTCTTGATGACTTTCGACGGGTTTCAGATTCGCCTGGTTACACAAAATCCAGAACATGAAGGCCAATTTGTGATGTCAATAAAAATTGCAAAACATTATAGCTATGTAGGCTGGACATTCAGCTACCAAGCAATGTTTGAATCACCCCTTTTATGTTGATCATTTACTTTCTACATTAGATGGTCTTTGTTCACTTTCTCTTGGGTAATCCTGTATATAAAGACAAATTCTATCGTGCTTATTTAGTTACCACTGATATCAAAATAAAACATGCTCTCTTACTAGATGACCAAATGAACCTGCAACTTTTTTAAAACTCGCCAAAATATTACTATGCATACGAAGATAGTATTATTGATAATAGATAAATATATAGCCTCCAATTTTAAGATTAGACGTTTCGGACATAACCCATCATCAGTAATAACGAAGTAGAGTACGATTAAATTTCTGGAGTAGAACAAGAACGAATTCAATTCTTTTCTGGATTCCACTAATACACCTGCTCTATCGATCGTTCTTCTTCTACTCCAACTACTTTATCGTACTTTACTTCGTTATTACTGATTCTTAAAGGCAATATATATTATCTATTATTAACATCTTCGTATACAATTTAAAGAAGCATAGCCGCAAGTACAAACAACTGTTATAAAAATAAGACTATGACGATAATCATCATGCACATCACAGAAATGGTTTCAACAATTTGCCAACTGGTATCTAGTTTGAGATAACTGATTTTGAAAAAATTAATGGTAAGCGAAAATTACGAAGTCAAAATTTACCCCCCCCCCCCAAAAGTCTTATATTTGGTGCACAGGTCCAGGTTGAGTTCAGTTAAAATGTAGTGGATGTTAAACTTATTTAGAATTGCTAACAATAGATTTTTACATCTGTAGCATAACCAAAATTTCGGAGAATTTTTCAAAAAATTAAACAAAAAATTGCAGATTTTTAGTCATTGGGTAATCTTAACAATAGCTCACCCTGTACATTCAACTATGGATCAAACTAAAGCTTGGTGCATTAACCTCTGCCTTAATCATTTCTGCGTGACTCATATTGGAGGGGTCCGAGTAGACTCTGTCTTTGCAGTACCATTTTCAGCAATTTCCAAATCACAACATAGCTTTCCCCAAATTTCTCGTGCCTACCTACTTTGATAATCAATTCTAGTAATTTCAGAGTATGCTTCAAAACCAGGTAGCTTTCAAAAGCAAGCATTCTTACATGTTCAAAACCCACTTCAAGACTTTGCAATATTTCCAAAATAAATTTGGTCTTTGACACAAATACAAAGAAAGCAATTTGTACCGGTTGAGTCAATAAAAACAATCCCCGTATGCAAGGCCAATGCTCCCTGGATATCAAGGCAGTAATACTATTGTAATAATATTGGCAAATATACTATCTAATGGTGGACCAAGGGCGCCTACCTTGTATGAATTGGGTTTATTCGCAGTTCTGTTTTCGTGACATAGTACACACAGGAATTGTTGTATTGTAGTCGTTTTATCCGAACCGGAAGACGTTAAGATGACGCAAGATAATTGTGTGGTTTCAGATTCAGGTGTTGATGTAATGCGATATCAACAGTTACAGGAGATGACCACAGGCAACCAGACAGCGCGCTTTTTGATTGGTCAACACAGATAGACGCTAGAATTGGAAAATTTGAAGATCACCGTATGTTATACACGGATTAACAAGACAGCAATTGCTCCGTGTACTATGTCACGAAGACATAGCTGCGAATAAACCCAATTCACACAAGGTAGGCGCCCTTGGGTGGACATGCACAAATCGATTATAAAATTTACCTGATTGAAATCGGCCACTATGTTGTGAAATTATGGAGGATTTTCTCGAGAAAGCCCCTTCAGTAAACCTTCAAAATAGGCCTAAAATGACGACCAAATTTTCCTAATAGTTCTGCTTTACAGCAATGACTTGAACACATTTTAGCACGTGTTATACTCTTGGGAGGATTGAATCGCCCGAAATAATGTTGTTATGCTCCCAGGGATGACAATTTCATCCTCCCAAAGGGATAAATGTATTAAAGCATCAAAAAGGCATTGCTGCAAGGCAGACATATTAGGAAAATTTGGTCGTGATTTTAGGTCTGTTTTGAAAGTTTCTGAAAGGGGCTTTCCCGAGAAAATCCTTGATAATTTCAGAAAGGAGTGGCCAATTTCAGTCAGGAAATTTCAAAATCGATTTGAACATGTCCACCATTAAATAATATATTTGCCAATATTGTTGTCTTGATATCCAGCGAGCAGTGGCCTTTGAAACTGCGATTGATTTTTTTAGTCGCCCGGTATGATCGGTAATATAATCAAATTTTGATGATTTTACAAAAGATGCAAGTTGTTTGTACTCACCCGGTATGTTTGAGTGAAATGGAGCATGCAGTAGCACCTATTTTGCACGTTAAATGGAGGTTTATCAGACCACGAACTGACAATCGCCGACGAGTAAAGTGAACAGACTTTAGTGCAATGGCTAGTGACACAATACAGTAACAAGTTCTCGCAATAAATTCTGACCCCTTATTTCCCCTTCTTATCGTCCTTGCTTCTTCGTCACTTAGCTGCATAGATACAGTACATTAAAGATACAATAATCAATTCACACTCTGGTCACTTGCATATCAGACGAGGCGGTCGGCACTACTTTTGTTCGTCGGTCGGTCTCCTCACCCTCCCATTCATTAATTTCGTCTTCAGACAAATCTTCTTCGACGAGATTTATATCGACAGACATTCTGTCATATTCTGGCACGCCTTTCTTGTTTAACCTTATGTTGCTATAACTTTTCTCCATTTCTTCAGTTAGGTCATCATCCATTTCTCTATTCTGCTTTTCCGGACAGCGAGCATCAGGTAATATTATGTTGCTATAACGTCTCGCCATTTCTTCAGTTAGATCTCCATCCACTTCTAGATTCTCCTTTTCTAGACAGCGGGCATCAGGTACTACTATCTGCACTTTTACCTGAAAAATGATTCCAAATATTTTAGTATTCAGGGTTATGGCTTGTCCCAAGAAATGGACAAAAAAGCGCTTGAGAAAATTATCTTTTAGTTCCCAAATATGGCGCAGAAAAAAGCATCCACTTTTCACTGGCCACGATAAATTTGTACACGGCGCCAATTTTGGCGATTGACGATTTAACCTTCAGTCAAAATCCCAAACAACACTTGTTGATCTTCTGTCGATTTTTCGCCGGCCAGCTTTCTGATAATTGCGTCTTCAAGTATTAGTGTTACTTTTCTCAAAAAGGTTCGCATATAAGGGCAATGTCAACTAGTTGGGTATAAGGGCTAGCCCCTATATGCCAGATGCTCTTATAAATGTGCCTATATACAGATTACAGTGGTGTGGATCTGGCCTAAATTCCCTATGGACCTTTCATAGATTTCAGTAGGCAAAAGGCTGCAAGTCCAACAGGAAGTAGATTGTTACAAAAAGAGACATTAAACACTGCTGACTGTATAACAAAGCTTATGCATTATTTTTGATAACGAATGCAAAAGGAAAAAGTTGCCATTCTCAATGAGATACACTGGGCCAATTTCTTTAAAATCATAGCTGAAATGTTCTACAATAACATCAAATGTTTCGGACGGAAAAATTTCGTACAAAATATTTCGGACGAAAGCGTTTAACTTATGGGTAAAATCTTCCACTTGAAATAGGTTGTACTTGCAAAGAATTAACACAATTTCACTCAAAGATCCACACTGAATGCTTCAAATAGAAGTATCGCGATCACTTAACTCAGCCAAAGACAATTTCAGATGCTTTTAAAGGTAATTCTGACAAAAAGTTTAGACGAAAATTTGTTCGAAACTTTTACCATCCGAAACTTTTGGAATTCAAAGGTGCACACGGATTGGTCACTTGCAAAATCCGAATTTACTTTTTGTGTGGAAATTCAGTTCAGTTAGGTACTACAGAAAACAGAAGCATTATGTACTACAGAAAACAGAAGCAAAGCAGTGGTAGAAGCGGTGATCAAATGGCAGTGAACAAGACGCAACAGAGACAAAAACAAACAGCTAGCATAGAAACATTATTCAAATCTTCTACTATCCGACTGTGCTACATGCCAAGCATCTTTAAGGCAGGTAAGACAATCGTCAATGGTAATTTGCACCGCTCAAAGATTCGGCTACGTTGCAAGGACCATTACAAGCGTAAGTAAAACAGAGCGGGGAAATACGTTGAAATTTAATCACGTGATCAATCCATGTGCGTGCACCTTTAATGTGTTTCTCAGTTGGTCCCTTAACAGCAGCAAGGAAGACAAAAAGCAGTACCTGGAACTCTTGTGGGTATATTTTATGTTTCTTGTCTTTATTTGCTTTATCTAAGTCTTCTTTGCTAAGCCAAAATTCTCGAATATCGGATCCGTCATCCAATGACTTCACCACACTTTTCTCTCCGCCTCCATCAGGTTTGTCTGGAGTGAAGCCTGATTTAACAAAAAATGTGTTGAACCAGAATATGAACATTCGCTCCTAAAAGACAGAAATAAACATTAAAATATAACGGAAAAATGCTGAAATCAGTGCTGGACAAACGAGAAAGAGGCGTGTGATGGACAAATGACTTGGATGTACAAACTGTACATTTCTTTACTTAGGGAACTTCCTATGCTGAATGGAAGCCTACTTATGGAATTAGTCTTGATGGACCTTCAACTAACAGAGGTGGCATTGCTACGGGTGAGCAAGGGATATGTGGACAATATATTATGCCCTCATGATGTCCAATAAAATGGTCACAAGGTTATAACCAATCGTATAATCAATTCTACCACACTCAACCACAATGGCAGGAGTTCCTCAACAATAGCCTGCCCTGTAACTTCCTTATTATTTATGATACCTTGTTCTTTAATGCTCTAATTATTTACAATATCCAGTCCTATAAAGTTTAAACGAAAAACAACACCCAGTAGAGCGACATATCCTGCTGACGAGGTGTGTGTCATATAATTTCTTTGTCCGATGAGTGGCCGAGCGGCTTGGTTGGGTAAGGTCAAAATCCGAATGGGTGACCATCAGGATGCCTGACCAAGCAACTCACTTCGCCGTCCTTCGGAAGGGATGTTAAATTAGGGGTCCCATGCCTGGATGCGGCATGCATAATAGGCCTAAATTAGCTGTAATATTGCTAGAAATATTCCCAGCGTACTTAAAATAAAGTAATGAATGAAAAAGAAGCTTGCTGTGGCTTTTCGTGTGCTTAAACTAAACTCATATTAAAATTGTGGCTCGCAATCCATCTGTAATTCTAAAATTGTTCATGGTTTGAAAAATCTGATTGCACTGGCTAATTCTATAGCGTTCATACCTATTTTCATTTGCAATGTATCTGCAGTTATTTGCTTGCATTTGGGAGACAAAGCCATGGCTGTTTTTAAATTTTGTTCATTGAAGTCAAGTATGGGAAAAGCCCCTCCCCACTAAGCTTTTCCCGACTGTGATCTGGCTAAATGGATTCTCCTCTGAAATCGTGCATACTCGTTCAAAATCGTGTTTGGAAAGATAATGTGTGTATACTATAATTGCAGAAAGTATGAACAAACCTTTGAGAACTTTTCTTTGTGAAAAAATTCCACTTTGATATCGCCACAAACTGGAATTGGTGCAGCCAAAACGCACCTGATTGTCTTGTCTTTCTTATGTACCTACAACATTAATACATTTTTTCGTAAAATTTATAATTCTCACAAATTCAAAACCATTTCTAGACTTCACAATGTCTCTCATGTTCATTCGATCCTTGACACAAGAAACATATATGAGCAGTGAACGAATCAAATTTTTGTGGTTTTTCTCAGAAGTTTAGTTTCTTTTGCTCCCCATACCAATGGACCTGAGGATGAGGCTGTCCTCTCGATGATTCGTTTAGGAGAACAAATAATGTTTTGCGGTGAAACAAAGCTATTCTATCTTCATCATTTTCATGCTCATAAAATTGAAAACGATGTTCTTCGCCTACCTGATTGAAAAAGATGTCATTCGCCTACCTGATTACAACATAACTACTATTACAATTGATAGACATGGTGAAGGTGCAAAGGTGAAGTTGCGGTTTTAGCACCAAGCATTGGGATCGCAGAGTTAGAGAAGACCTAATCTAATATGTGACCCATTGTCATGACGCTCAAGAGGTGTTGGCGGGGCTTGGACCCTGTCCGCCTGGCTGTTCTGTCTAATAAGGCAGTGGATTCCATCAGTGCCTGCGCCACGACAACTTCTAAGACCTGCCGAGAATGCTCTAACTACGACTGCTGATCATACAGGCATGGAAATAGGAATAGATTTGCGACTTTGACAAATTCATGTCGATAGTCATGATGAATGGCCTAAGTAACACCCTAATGACGAAAGGCTAAAATTCATATTTCCAGTGCTTGATGATGGGAAAACAAACTGTGAGTAGAAAGATTAATCTCTCGTGTAGCCATCAAGTGGAATAGTTTACATGTATTTGTTTACATACTGTGCCACGACAGAAAGCCAAAACAAATCGGAAAATTAGTCAAATTAGTCAATTTTCTGTGAATGTAAAATTATGAGTCCTAGTTTGAGCGATGATAGTGTAATACTTCAGGCGGTAGTGGCGACTACTAGGAAGAAAATTACAAGTCTATTCTTCACCAATGAATCCTACGTTTTCCTGTTGTTTCAAACTGAAGAAAAACACAGATGATAAGAGATGTCCTGGACATACTGCATATAAGAATACACGTTGAATCTGTTTACAGTATTCAACATTAATGGTTATTGAATCTTCGTTTTGATTTAATGGCTTGAAGAGAACTTAAAATTATCATAAATGCTGAGTTAATAGAGGAAGAGCGGTATAATCTTAAAAAACCCTGGTCTATTACGGTCTATAACATGGCGGTAAGCAACAATCTGTCGCTTTTCTGGTGTACAATTTAGCAATTTGATGCAGTGGCGTGCTGCGTCTCATCCCACAAGGGGGCAAAATGCAAAAATGGCGCCCCCTCTTTAGTTATTGCTCAAGATATTTCCGCTTCGAAGTGTGTGGACAGCAAGTTAAATTGCATAGCTCCTAGTGCATATTTTGCACGAATTTGGTTTGCGTCAATAGACTTTTTTACTTGCCAGAAAAGAGGTTTGGATCGAGCGTCCAAATCTGGTAAATTGTGTGAAGGAAAACAAAAGCATGACCCCCGATCTCAGTAGAAACACTGCTAGCTATGGCATGAAGTTCCTTCGGATCTTGGAACACTTTTCAGAGAATAAATCAACGATAAGTTTGCTCAAATTGAGTTACGAATGTTTCATTTTGTACACAGGCAAGTTCGATTTGCCTTCTGGCCTTGTTACTCGTTTTTTCGTTCATTTTTAGCTGATTTTGCGTAACGCAACTGAGCAATGAGAGCATACAAGGGTTTCATTTTGCGAGATAGCGAATCGAAGTTTTCTGTTTTCAACCGTCGTTATTCAAATGAAAAGAAACGTTGTTTCGGTATTATGATTGATAAAATTACTAAACGTAGAGGAGGAAACACATACAACTGGATGCACCTATCGAAAGAAATTGGGCGGAACATATCAGGCGAAGGCCTCAAAATACTTACACTGTAATAAAGATTTGCTGAAAGATCGTTGTGTTTTGATTAGATACGGGCCTAGACTGTTGCATGACAAAATCAGTTAAAAATGAACGAAAACAATGAGAAAAAGGCCAGAAGGCGAATCAAACTTGCTTGTGTATAAACTGCAACATTCGTAACTCAATTTGAGCCAACTTATCGTTCATTAACTCTCTGAAAAGTGTTCCGAGATCCGAAGCAACTTCATGCCACAGCTAGCAGTGTTTCTACTTAGAACTACAGTGTTTCCAATAGCCTTCGATCACTGGGACCTCAAATATGGAATGGACTGCCAAGTGATATGAAATCTGCCGAAAATTTAAGCAATTTTAAACATATGATGAAAAAGTGGGATGGCCCAAACTGTAAATGTAATGCTTGCCAGTGTCCGAAAGTTAGTTCTTATTTATTTAGAATAGTAAAATAGTGTAAAAATATTTATTTAGTTACATTTATTTATCGATTTGGATTAGTTTGCCTTGTACATATATTTGTATATAGTACGCTAGATGTAAATATCGATATAAAACAAGTCGACAAACAGAGAGCGGGGGTCGTGCTTTTGCTTTCCTTTGCAAACTTTACCAGATTTGGACGCTCGATCCAAGCCCCTTTTCTAGCAAGTAAAAAGGTCTATCTGTTTTAAATACGCTATTGTAGTAGAAGATTGTTTACTAAGATAAAAGTTACATTATAAGATGTTGATAACTTAGTTCAAACTTTCGTTCTGAGCAGCGTGGTCGGGGCAAATTAACTGATGGGTATGAAAATGAGGGGGTCTGGGGGCGGAGCCCACAGAAAATTTGTTGGAGACACTCCCTCTACATTGACTTAGAACACCTTTCAATCACATGTTTGCCGGTGCTAAAATAGACGTTTTGAGAATTTTTTAACAATTTTTTTATAAATCAACATCACCGGGAGATTATTTTTTAGTAAACATTAAAAAAAAGGTCCGAAGTTATAAGCTATTATCCGTGGAAGCTGTTTCTGAAACTGTTCGAAAAAGGACAAGAACACTTAACTTCGTCAAGTTTTAAGCAATTGTAGGGTGAAAATTGTACAATTTATTAAACTGACAAGAGATGCTTATGTTTTCGAGCATGGGATTAACATTTCTCGTGTGTTCCTCCTCTCAAGATAATGGTTCTCCTCGTTTCGCTTTCTGAAGCTGGAAAAATGTGATCCCCTCTTTATTTTGTTTCGAGTGCTTTTGAGAGCAGCTTCCAGATAAAGTCACTTAATTTTAGAGAGATAAATTAGCTTCATAATCTAGCCTTAATTAACATCATCAAACGCAGACTTAACGATCTCCTCAAATGATACAAAGAAAGAAAAGTTCATGGACAATAAATTATGTAGCAATATGAAACAGCCTATGAAAAACTTTTGGTCACTACATTCATTAGCATGCTTCATCTGAGTTGTGAAAATGTCTCGTTTATGATATTGTTTCATTCATATCGCGATATGCATTTTGCATCATGCGAAACAAAAATGCGAGAAGTTGTAGCTCTTTCATATTTAGAATTTCCAGGTATCTCCACTCTCCTATCTGTGAATTTTTGAATATTTCTCAAGTTTTAGAGGAATCCTCGGACGAAACTTCCACATATGATAAGAAATTTTAAAAGGGCGCCCATGCGTATAGAGATTGGTGTTTTGGCGCCCCTCATATTTCACCCACAAGGTGGGGGGAACTTTTCCCCCTTGCCCCACCTGCCAGCACGCCACTGATTGATGACGTCTCAACCTCACAATTGGTTGAAACAAAAATATGCGGTAATGCTGAAAATAATCAAGATATCAAAAATCCCCAAGGTAGAATTGTAGCAAAGTACCATAAGTTCCCTTCGAGCTAATAACCCTATCCAGACGAGAGGGGGCACAAAGTGCCCCCCAGTGAATTTGTCCAGACAGCTCCTTGAGTACTTATAGAATAACCTAATTTTCTATTTAGTTTCTATTTCGTTTGATCCTTTCATGTCAAATTTCAAAAATGTTGACATTGGTTCAAGGGGTCAATGCATAATTTCAAATTGAGCGTTCAGCAAAATAAATACCTTTTTAGCCATAACTTTGAGCCACTGGATCGATTACATTGAAACAAACATTGCTGATCTCCTCTTGAGAAGGGTTTTCATTTGATATATATTTGTTGATTTTTTATAACGTCATCAATAATTCGTTGTTGCGCATACCCTAACCCTAACCCTAACCTGACGAAAACCCATGTTAAGCTTCACTTTTAGAAAAATAAGCAACAATAGACTGCGCAGCACGTCTTCTTATATATATTTAGAATTTTTGCTATTTCGGAAACCACTTTGTAACCGATTCTAGGCAACGACTTTTCTTATGAACAAAATAAATAAATACTAACATCAGCTAAAATAGTAGTGATAAGAAGCAGACATTTTAAAATAAGAATAACAAGGCTACAATCTTCGTACGGTTCAAATCTTATATCAATATGTATAACTGATTTGGAGATACAACATGTCCGTATGGTTTTACACCTAATTTAGCAATATTTTCTGACGTCAGTACTTACCACGTGACATAAACAAACAATCTTGTTTGCCTTATCGTGTTTGTTACTTGCACTAAGGCTCAAGCTCTAGCACATATGGTTCTAAGAATAATGAGTGGGGGGGGGAACAATGTGCCCCCCGTCTCCCCAAAGTTTCAAAATGCCTAATCTGGATAGGGTTAAATCAAAAGGAAGATTCAACTATAATTTTAAAAAGATTTGACGGCTATGCTATGCCTATAAAGTCATCAACAGTCTCCCCAAAGTTTCAAAATGCCTAATCTGGATAGGGTTAAATCAAAAGGAAGATTTAACTATAATTTTAAAAAGATTTGACGGCTATGCTATGCCTATAAAGTCATCAACAGGCTCCCCAATGTTTCGAAATGCCTAATCTGCATAGGGTTAAATCAAAAGGAAGATTCAACAATCATTTTTAAAAGATTTGACGGCTATGCTATGCCTATAAAGGCATAAACAGTCTCCCCAAAGTTTCGAAATGCCTAATCTGCATAGGGTTAAATCAAAAGGAAGATTCAACTATAATTTTAAAAAGATTTGACGGCTATGCTATGCCTATAAAGTCATAAACAGTCTCCCCAAAGTTTCGAAATGCCTAATCTGGATAGGGTTAAATCAAAAAGAAGATTCAACAATCATTTTTAAAAGATTTGACGGCTATGCTATGCCTATAAAGTCATCAACAGGCTCCCCAATGTTTCGAAATGCCTAATCTGCATAGGGTTAAATCAAAAGGAAGATTCAACAATCATTTTTAAAAGATTTGACGGCTATGCTATGCCTATAAAGGCATAAACAGTCTCCCCAAAGTTTCGAAATGCCTAATCTGCATAGGGTTAAATCAAAAGGAAGATTCAACTATAATTTTAAAAAGATTTGACGGCTATGCTATGCCTATAAAGTCATAAACAGTCTCCCCAAAGTTTCGAAATGCCTAATCTGGATAGGGTTAAATCAAAAAGAAGATTCAACAATCATTTTTAAAAGATTTGACGGCTATGCTATGCCTATAAAGTTATAAACAGTCTCCCCAAAGTTTCGAAATGCCTAATCTGGATAGGGTTAAATCAAAAAGAAGATTCAACAATCATTCTTAAAAGATTTGACGGCTATGCTATGCCTATAAAGTCATCCA
Source organism: Aurelia aurita (assembly GCA_004194415.1). NCBI lineage: Eukaryota > Metazoa > Cnidaria > Scyphozoa > Semaeostomeae > Ulmaridae > Aurelia > Aurelia aurita. Next base: position 265,892 of record REGM01000249.1, on the reverse strand, counting down.
GTAACACAATTCAGCTATTAAAGAATCATAGGAGTGAACTCTTACCTCGAAAATCTGTGATTGAAAGAGCTTTACTTGTTTCTGCCATATTGTAAAATAGGGTGCTAGAGGATAGAGATGTGATAAATGTTATGGAAAATCTTCCAAACAGTGGTGTTGAAGCTAAAGAAATTAAAAATTATTGGGCACCCACAGTCAGGTCCAAAAATCTGAGTCCACTACATTAAATCTTTATGTTTTTAACATACATCAAAAACCAACGAAAATTTGTTCTATGAAATGTACAGTATGGTATTTATGAATATGTTTTGGTATATCATGAACCAGATTTGTGAAACAGTTTTGTTGTTGAGAAAGACAGGTATAAAAACAACAAACTATCAAGTGTTTTTTTAGCCATTTTCATTCAATCAATCAAAATGCCTGGGAATTTTTTTCACTTCCTGTTCATGAACTTACATAATACACAGTTACTAACTATTCTGTAATAACAATCAATATCAGATATCGTATAATGGGTGATCAAGAAAGTCTTAATGGTCTCGACAGGGGGAAGGGGGAGGGGCACTTCCATACTTGACCGCACGGCATGTGCCGCTCAACAGGGTGTCCTTTTCCGATAAAAATTACGGGACAGGGTATTACAATTGATAAGAAAATTATGGGACAGGGTATCATATAAAAGGAAAAATTATGNGAGGGGGAGGGGGGAGGGGGAAGAGGGAGGGGGAGATCTGTCATCTGCTGAAACCATTCTCAATCAATCAATCAACCAATCAAACAATCAATCAATCAATCCATCAACCAATCAATCAATCAATCAAGCCTCCAATCAATCAACAATTAATAACAAGAAACTCTGGAGTATTTTGCAAGATTAAATCAATTTTTGTGGTCGATAGCTCTAAATGACAATCAACAGCAGATGTTCTAATCTCTAGAAGTCCCACAAAACGGCATTGTTGCTACTACAACATCCCAACAACGAAATATGTCACCAAACAACTTGCAAACATTGACCTTGCTCTAACTGCTAAGTATCTGTAGCCTACGAGTAGACCCATTATTCTAAAGAAGAAAGGGTCTACGAAACAAAGAGCACAAGCTTGCAACGACCGCCCAGTTAAAATATTTTTAATCATTTTAATCATCAATTAAAAAATACGCAAGGTAAGCGTCTCAACAAAGGCAACATAAATTAAGTTTCCAGAAATCTTGAATCATTATTATTGTTATTATTATTGTTATTAATAACAAACAGCAATTAATAACAATATCTTTCAAAACTTTTTCGGGGCGATACGATTGCAACTCTAATCATGTTGTTTATTTGTTGCAGTGCGAGACATGCAACAAAAAATATGTCGGTAGTACAAAGACGAAATTTCGGCAAAGATTTTAAATGTTTACAAATCCTACTTTAGAACATATGCACGCAAACACGCTGAAAACTGCCTCGACATTGGGAAACCTGTTCCGCAAGCAAGCTTTTTCAGTCATTTTTTGTAAACTGGACACAATGGAAGTTTTTCGGTTGGGATTAAAATTATAGATGGGGCGGATGATGTTTATTCAATTCGTAGGAAAGAGCTCTATTGGCAATATCGACTCTAAACATTTTCGCCAAAGGGCCTCAATGAAAGAGCTGCAGATGTGGAATTAGACGTATTTGCGTGCGGAACGGCTTAGATTCTACCGCTGCATCTGAATGTATCAAAAGGTTAGGCTGGCGTCTGCTTTGTGGTTGTCCCTTGTGACTTCACGCGTTTCTGCGTGTGGTGGTAGGGTGGAATCCCCTATCTGGCCACCTGNACAATGGAAGTTTTTCGGTTGGGATTAAAATTATAGATGGGTCGGATGATGTTTATTCAATTCGTAGGAAAGAGCTCTATTGGCAATATCGACTCTAAACATTTTCGCCAAAGGGCCTCAATGAAAGAGCTGCAGATGTGGAATTAGACGTATTTGCGTGCGGAACGGCTTAGATTCTACCGCTGCATCTGAATGTATCAAAAGGTTAGGCTGGCGTCTGCTTTGTGGTTGTCCCTTGTGACTTCACGCGTTTCTGCGTGTGGTGGTAGGGTGGAATCCCCTATCTGGCCACCTGGGATTCAGCTACTGCTAAAAAAAGTTTTAGCAGCCTGCGAATCTTACGGGGGGTCACTTGGGGGAGCCACAGAGTTGCCAACGTAGCCTCAAAGGAATCAGTAGAACCTTAAAACGCCTCCAATTCTTTCTCAAATTTCAAAAGAACAAAACAAAATGCCGCAATTGTATTGTTTATCATTTTCGGAGGTATTATGTTTTTAGATAGATTGATTGTAAATATAGTATTATCGTGTAATTTTTTAGTTGTAAACAACCTTATTTTCTATAAATTCTCGGCTGCCTTGTAAAGTTTTTATACTGATGAAGATTTTATAATCGAAACGTTTAAGCAAACAAAACAGTCTTTGTTCTTATATTATTATTATTATTATTATTATTATTATTATTATTATTATTATTATTATTATTATTATTAATATTATTATTATTATTATTATTGTTATTACTAATAAGTAATGATTGAAATGCCTTGCTTGTTGTAGATACCAGCAAAGAAAAACAAGACAATTTGTGTGAAAATGTTCGATATATCTTATATCTTCTTTAGTCGCTAATGATAATTCTATAAATGTATCTAAGATTTAAATTGTGCTACACGAATGTTGCGTTCTATCAAATTATAACTATAATTATGACTGAAGAAGATATAAGATATTATTATTATTATTATTATTATTATTATTATTATTATTATTATTATTATTGTTATTGTTATTGTTATTGTTATTATTATTATTATTATTATTATTATTATTATTATTATTATTATTATTATTATTATTATTATTATTATTATTATTATTATTATTATTATTATTATATATCGCAATGGGGACACCAATGGCCGTGAACTTTGTAAATTTATTTATGTTCAAATTCGAAACAGAGATGTTACACAAGTATGAAACAAATTATGGCAAAAGGCCATTGTCTTGGATTCGTTACATAGATGACATATTTTTCATCTGGACTGGAGATATCAAAAGCCTTAATGACTTCTTATCGTACTGTAATTCATTTGCAAGAGAAAACAATTTTAAATCAAAGATTACATTTACATCGGAATTTCCTACGGAGAACGTAGTGTTTTTGGACACAAAAGTGAAGTTATATAATGGTCAACTTATAACTGAACTATACCGCAAACCAACGGCTACCCACACTTACCTTCATAGACATTCGGATCATCCAAGTCATACCATTCGCTCAAACCCATTGTCGCAGTTCATAAGAATTCGTAGAATTTGCAGCCTAATCCAGGACTACCGAAGACATGCTAGTGACTTCATACGTTTTTATGTAAATCGAGGATATTCTGAACACAAACTCGTCCAAATGGCCACAGACGTTGAAAACAGAGACAGAAGAGAACTATTAGAATCGGCAACAACGAAACGGAAGTCATCAAATGAAAGAGTACCTTTTGTCATAAACTGGCATACTAAGTTTAGGGGATTATCCAGCCTTTTGCGCAGAAATTACGAAAGTATGATAACTGACCATCCAGAATTGAAAGAAACTTTTCCAGAACCGCCAATCGTCTCCTACCGAAGAAATCCAAACATTCGCTCCACTCTAGTTAGATCACAGAAGAAAATATTGAAAACAAAAGGACCAAGCGTGAGATGCACCGCCAAAAATACCAAGAAACGAGGACGCCCCTGCAAACTCTGTAACCACATGGGTCAGAAGGATTGCCTGACAAACAGCAACAATGGCAGAACAAGCTACATCTCCGGAGGCTCTTGCCAGTCAAAGAACGTTGTTTATGCGGCCGAGTGCGTCAAACACAAAAAACTCTACGTTGGTTTCACATCGACTGCTCTGAGTCAACGTTTTAATAAACATAGATACGATGCCGGACATGATCCAACAAGCACAGAGTTGGGTAAACACTTTTATGAAAACAAAGAGTGTAACTTTGATCGCGACCTTAGGGTACATGTCTTAGAAAAAGTGGAAGGAGGACTTGATGAACTTGAGCATCATGAAAATCTGTGGATGACACGATTGGGTTCACGTGAGCCTTTCGGCCTAAATAGCATGATGAATGAACTCGGACGTTTATATTTCTCCCTTTATGGTAATTGTAAGTAATTGTTTATCTTACTTAACTTAGTAGTTCAGTTTCAGTAATATTACGTAAGATTATTAGAATTTCATACTCGATAGGTTTAAGAGAACGCTAAATTCCTTAGAGTTGAGAGAACGCTAAATTCTTTAGATTTGATAGAACGCAACATTCGTGTAGCACAGTTTAAATCTTAGATCCATTTATAGAATTATCATTTGCGACTGAAGAAGATATAAGATATATCGAAAATTTTCGCACATATTGTCTTGTTTTTCTTTGCTGGTATCTACAACAAGCAAGGCATTTCAATCATTACTTATTAGTATTATTATTATCGTAAGAAATTAGTAACTTTCTCTTAAAAACTCCTTTTCATATTGTACTGGCGAGTTAGCAGTCCTTATGAGGCTCACTTTCTCTAAATTTGCGGCTTGACTAATGAGTCCTAGAAATCCACCTTGTGACAACTACACATCGAACATTAATCACTCTGTGAGACAAGATTTACAAATATATTATTAAAAAATATGCCGCTAGCACTGTTGGATACTTACAACACGATCCATTGTATATGTTAGGAATCGAACTCATCTCAAATGACGATAATAGGATTGTCACAGGGGAATAGGTCATTCTATTTCTGTGGAGAAAGAAAATAGTTTGAATTGTTATACTGTAGGTAGAGGATGATAGAGGATTTCTAGTAATTCATTCAGTTAACTATTTTGGAGATTTGTAGACATTTAAATCGTTAGGATTTTGTATGGTAATCCAGGTAATTTTTTTAAAATGTCTATCCTAAACAGCATGTTCTGTCTACCGGACCAATGGATCAATGGATCAATGGATCAATGGACCAATGGATTAACGGTCCAGGGTCCGGTAGATAGGGCATGCCATTCTAAACCTTCGTAGAATTCCTTAAAACCACGTTCAAATTATTCTCGGTTGTTTTTCCCGGCAGCAATAGCAAAAGCATGTGAGGGATTTTTTTGGAAATAAAGTATGAAGAGATTGAGGTGAGCGTGGCCAAGTCTGCCAGCCTTGGCAACAAGGAGGAAATCGGGGAACCCTCTCCTCTACTTACAATTGCACGGCTTGCCGCAATGTCACGTCTCTATACAAACTTGAAATATTTTCAATTTATTTACACCTTACAAGAGCTATACAATACTTGCTTAGCACGGTAACTGTTTTATCTTGATAATTTAGCCATCTTGCCATCCTTTTGCCCATTTCTGAGAGTATTTTGGGCCTACACAGACATCTTGAACAATTTATTATTTTAAACAAAATTGTCAATCCCGTCAGAAAAACACTCCTATCTCGAAAAAAAGGTGACATTGAACGGTTTCTTAACATCAAAAGTTTGCCTGTTCAGTTCTTTTTCCTTGAGCATGCGTTCATCTCCCGGAAGAGGTTGAATAGCAAGTTTCAACCGTACGACTGTACCAGTCAGAGTTCAACCGTGCAGATCTATTCATTTGCTGGGGCGGTTCATGATATCAGTTCTGCAAATAACATTATCCACAGTACATAATAGAAGAAAACCTTACCTTATATAATGCCCATAATATTCAACATATCTCCTTTGACTTGGAATTGTGACACCCTAACAGTGTTGATAAATGACAAACTTTAATACACAGGCGGTTTTTAAAAAAGGATTCATTTTTGAAAAACCAGATTCATAAATGAGAGGAACCTCAACTCTTCGTTGTGGCTCCTTTTCAAAATTGATCTTTCAAAATTTGGTTGTAATTTATGATATGCCAATATGCTCGCATAGGAAAATGACAAGAATAGTACAGTAGCTAAAAATAAGGATGATTTTCTAATAATTTCCTTTGAGCTTTTTGGGAATTCAGTTATATTGCTATTTGATTTCGTGACCATTTTTATCGAGTAAAATCATTGAGTAAGATTTTAAAACCTCGCGAGGACTTAGAAGAGGATTAAAGGGTAGAAGCAAGAAACATAAATACACAATGAATTGATCTGATGTTGAGTTTGAAGGTTGATAGCAGTTATTTTTTACCCTACCTATTTACTTTTTAGGAACACAGAGGAGCTAAGCTTATCGAGGAAGTGTCCTGGTCCTTTCTCTCGATGTAGCCCACCTCGTGATTCCTTTTTCCCTGAAATTACAGCAGAGATTTTGCAACTCTCCTCTCTCTACTTCGAAGGTTTCCAGGACAGGGACTCAAACCACCTTACTTTAAGTTGGTAAGCCAGTGCACTACCACTTAGATATCACCGAGGAATCCCTGCTAATGAAACGTTAATTACCTTATTATTTTGTGTCCTTGCATTTCCATAAAATTTCAGTGAATCACTTGTAGTTTCCGAGTATCCAGTGTGTAGTAAATAAGAACATATCATTACACCAGTCCTACCCTGAATAATAAAATAAAGTCAATTTTTTTAAATCTTTTCATCAAATCAACAGACCTACATAATGTCCTGTCTATTTAGTAGCTTTTGTTAAGTAAAAGACTAGGAAGTAGATCAGAATAAAGCAGCAAGTTCTTCAAGGCATTTTATAACATGGAAACGGTAGTGTTCTTTCAATGATGAAACATATTTGCGATTGGTTGTGACATATTTTCAAACGCATATAAGTATTCTACTATTAAACGTATATAAGTATTCTACTACGTATAGGACTGCAGAATGCTTGCATTTTTAAAATTTACAGTTTCCAACTCAAAAAGACTCCTAAAATGGTACAGCTGGCAATAACCACTTATTATGCTGGCCTAAGAACAGTGAAGCTCCCTTGAACGTCATTAGGTGAGCTGTTTTAAAGTTGAAACAAGCAATAAATAGGGAGATAGCAGGTTTGAAAGGGACCAATTTATCTGTCTGAGACCACCCAGAAAAGCAACACACTGCATTCCTACTGCACCTAAGTAAAACACAGGAGAGCAAGAGCTATCGGTTTCCTCAAACAGCCAAGACTGGAAAAGCTAATTAATCAAAAGATCTTGGTTTCTGTCTAATTTCTTTGGCTTTGTTTTGCAAATCAAAGCTTAACAAAAATTAAATAAAGACATAATAAAATGAAATATATAATGAATAAAATAACGAAAATTAGATAAATGAAATCGTACCTTCCCCGCCTTGCAATGAATCATGGCTACGTTGTTTTTGTCACTACCAAGGAACTTATCAACATCTTCGCAGAATGGTTTAATAAGCTCAAATGGAGGTGCATTATGATCATCGAATGCAAATGTAGACACTACAAAAAAAGAGTATGAAAATACCAGAAGTCCCGAAATAATGTATTGACGATACCAAAACATGCAATAAAGCACCAATAATATTGAAAACATTGTTTAATAATACACCAATTTCAATGAACCACTGACCATTTTGTAGTAAATACCGGGTGTCTCAAAAAAAAGTACCCCCTTTTAACTGGAAAAAGGAACAAAACGATAAGATATCGGGACTTTCCGATTGCACAGCTAAATTTTTCAATCTTCAACTTAAATGCACATACCTTGCATTTATAAATCGTCAAAAGTAAAAACTAAAAATAAAAAACTTAAAATTCCTTTGGTAAATGCCGATGAAATCAAAGCATGGCTAGACCCTTTCTCAAAACCTCTGGTTTCAGGTGCACTCTAAATTTTGATTTCGCAAGCTCGTATCTTTGGTGTTAGGTGGACGATTTATAAATGGAAGGTATGTGCAATTAAGTTGAAGATTAACAAATTTAGTTGTGCAGTCAACAAGTCCCGACATTTTATCGTTTCATTTCTTTTCCCAATCAAAAGGGGGTACTTTTTTTGAGATACCCGGTAGACCAATTTGAAGTAGTTTTTGACAACTTTTTCATTAAAATCGGGCATGCTCCTTGACAGTACTGGACAATTTTAAATGGGAACTGATTTTGAATAGTCTTGAAAATGCTAGAAATTACAATTGAAGCTACCCCCGTTTCCAGCTCTGGAAAGAAAACACTTTGATTATCTCATAAGGTGCTTGAAGAAGCATCCCATATACTTTCACAGGTATAATAAGACATACAGTATTTCTCATTTTCTTCCTGGATGATTATTATGGTCACTGCAATCTTGTTTAAACATTTAAACTGTGAACAGTATTTCTGACAAACAAGAGGATTGGTTGAGCAAAAATAAGGACTTATTTATCAAAGCAAAAATTGAAATTAATAGATAAGTTTATAAAAATAAATAAAAACTGCTCAGATAGTTTCCTTGCAATTAGCTGCTGCAACCTGTAAAGGGGCTTCGATGTTTTTATTGTAGTGTTTAAGCTTTATTTTCATTTTCATGAAGTGTCATCGGGGCCGGTGTTCGGTTTCAGTGGGGGTGGGGTCATTTTGGTGAATGGGGGCCATGTGCGGGCTTGGGCGGATGGCCTTGGGCTTGTCATTTTGGTATTTCTGTTTGTCGGGGTGGCTTTTTCCCTGTCGGGGTCGGGTTTTTGGCCTTCGATGACACTTCATGCATTTTGATTGCATGTTACGTATGTAATTAAGTACTTTATGTATGTTTGTAATTAAGTTAATTGTAAATGGCTTCAGGGTTGCTATGCATTTCCATGCTCCCGGTGGTATCGGTATGTACCTTTGTTATTGTTTGTAAATTATTATGAGAATATAAAAAAAAATAATAAAAAAAATAAAATTAGCTGCCAACATCAAGGTTCTCACTAGCGGTTGGCACAAATGGTACTTACCTCTGTGCTGAAATTTTGATTCATCATAAGTCTTCTCAGAGCATCTACAATTCAAAGAAAAATTATGTAGATTAATTGCTTGTTTCTTTATTTCCACCTAACATCCCAAGGTAGCTTTATGATACTAAGAAGCCAAGCTCGCTGAAGCAGCGTCCTGGTCCTTCCTCTCGATGTGACCATACCTTGTAACTCCTTGACCTAGAATTACAGAGAGTGGGCAACTCTCCTCACTCTTTGCAACAGGCTTTACAGGTGAGGACTTAATAACCAACCTTCAGATTGGTAGTCAAGCACCCTATTACTGAGTCATGCCCACTCAGTTAAATCACTTGAATTTTAAGATAAAAATCACTGTTATTGCATTCCATGTATATTTCTCCACAAGCTGCACTGCTATTTGATATGGTTGCACTCACCCTTAAAAGCACCAGGCCTTTTCGTTTTACACGGGCGATCGCCCTCGCCAGCGCCCTCGCAAAATTGTTTACGCGGGCTATTGACCGCCCTCGCGACAACGTATTTCGCCCGAAGATCAACAACGATCTCGTAAAAAAGATTTAAGAAACGAAGCCCTCTTGATTTAAAATTGTTCGTTCCATGACAATCGCGCTTCGAAAGAAATTTGTTGTGAAGGCGAAGCAAACAAGATGCAAAGAAAGAAAAAACATGGATTTAACAAGAAACTTTTAAAGAACTGCAAGATGCCGAGGAAGTACTGGTCCTTAATAATCATTGCACATTTTCTTTACTTTGCGACAGAAATGTTTCCCCATGGACACACCTACCTTCTTTTTTTCATCGAAATTCCTAGTTAACTAGCGTTGTCAAAGATCAGGGAACGACAATAAAATGAACAATACTCACAATAATCCTTCTTTGTTACGAAAGCTTTCTCCGATTTACCTTTCTGTAGCCCTTCTCTAGAGCAGGGCTACTACGACTTTGCGTAAAGTTTTCCTACAAACTTTCAAAGGAGGTTTGGTTGTTTTGTTTCAGGGGCTTATATTCTCTACTCTAATCCCGTTCTATAACCTGTTAATGACTTTCGTGGAATCTTTATTTATCTTGAATACAGCTTCACACTTAATCAAACAGGACAACAGGAAAGTGGTTGAAGTAACTGCTTTGACTTTTCCCTAACTTGAAGGGCAAAACAATGAGAAGAGCAAGGAGGAAGAACATTACAAACCAAAAGAAATAAAATATTTTCGTTACTTTGTATGGAAGAAGTCTGTAGCCTGTGAGCAGACTCTTCTCTCTTCTCAAAAGTAAAGAAAAATTGGAGAAGGACAGCATCACTGATGGAAGAACAACACAAGATGTTGAAAGCTTTCATTGCCTATCAGTAAAAAGAGTGAAACTACGAGACTATTTTAAGGGGCCATCGCCCTCGCAAGCTTAACTACGTGTGCGACAAGACGCCCTTGCGGAGATTTCCTTACGAAAAGGCCTGAAAGCACCCTCGCAAAAATATTTACAGCATTTTGATCCCCATGCAAGAAGCATTGTCAACAAATGCATACAGTAATAGGAAACAATGAAATCAAATCACTAAAAATTATGTTTGCACATGCAGGGTAAGCATAGACTAACAATTTGTGTCCTGGTTCTTGCTACAACTACCTTAACAACTGCCCTCCTACTGTTCAAACTAAGACCTAGGCCTTGCAAGGAGAGGCACTCAAGCTTGATCAAGCACCTCCATACGCACATGGAAAATACTAGGAGCTTGATAAAGTGATAAAGTGAGCACCTAGGTAGACAACCTTTTTAATGGAGTGAGTGTGCATAAATTTCAATGCAAAGATTCTGATTATATTTGGCCTGCTCTTGCCATTTCTTGCTGTCTTATTTGCTGTGCCAAACAATAAGTTATTTTAATAACTTTTCTCCTGGGTGCTCAATCATGCACCTGGAATTCCTTCAGGCGCTCTAACTGTCAAGCACCTGTGTTTTTCTTTTTCAAAAGGCCTGCTAGGACTCATAATACTACAGCTCAAATATAGGACCTCACCAGGTACTTTTTTGTACCTCAACAGAAGTGAGGCCGTTGAGCGTTTAACTAATGAGGCAAAATTTCTGAGCTTTCAGAATTGCATCTTTGATGCCTCTTCCACCACTGCTGGTTCGACAGACTGACGTGAAAAAAAATTGATGCAGAAAGTAAAGTCCTACAATTGAGCTGTAATATCAGTCTTGGTTTAAGGGGTAAGGGGGCAATGGTTAAGGTAGCAGTAGAATGATAACTGGGATGAAAATCATAAGTCTAGGGTAGGCATACAGAAATGATAAAAGGCATGATATGATATTACCAGGGACTGCCTGGATGATCAAAGGCTTGTGGTTAATTGGCAAAAAATACTCACAAGTTATATAGCTTGTAATGATCTTTGTGTTTTGCTTCAAGAAACCTGAAATTGAGAGCAACATGCTAAAGACAATATACATATGGAGATAAGTGGATAGAGCGTTAAACAGACTGAAGAATGACACATATGTGTGCCAATTTTCTCTCTGTTTGAACAAAGGCAAGCATCTTTGCTAACAATAACTGTAAAAATAGGCAACCACTTTTAACTGTGCCAATTCTCTTTAAGAATTGTATGAACTTCCATCTTCTTACAGATGCATCTTCTTGTTTATTTAACTTGATAATAATTACAAAAAATACAATATAACAGTTAATTCTAATACAATACTAGTCTACCTATTTTTAACATTAAGAGATAAAATTACAATGAAAAAGAAGGGAAACCAAATTTACTACTACTACTAAATAGAAGAAAAAAAAACTGAAAAAGGTATAGTTACAAAAAAAGGTTCTTTAAGAGGAAAAAAAAATTCACAAATAATCGTATACAAAAAAATTAGCNAAAAAAAAATAAAAGAAAAAAAAACTGAAAAAGGTATAGTTACAAAAAAAGGTTCGTTAAGAGGAAAAAAAAAGTCACAAATAATCGTATAAAAAAAAATTAGCACCATCATAAATTGTAAAGATTGAATATAAACTTCAAACTTCAAACTAATAAAAAAATTGCTTGAAATTGTCACAAATTGTAGGTAGATGTGTGTAATATCCAAAAATAAAAAAATTCATTGGATAAAAAATTGTATCGTCCTGACGGGGTACAGTAACCTTAAGATCTATTGAGAAGTGCATATGTCATGTTAATGTGTGCGCAAGGCTGGTACTACTGTATGCATCTTCATAAACAAGCTGTTTGAAACTGATATTGCATACCAGTTTTTCCTTCAGGAAATTGCTCGGAAATATTCATTTTTCAAGAAAATCTTATAAAGAGTATGTTACAATTTGAGTTTTAAAGATGGGACTCAAGTGATATTTACAAACAAGTAATAAACATGCAGGTCCTATGGTAGCAATATAGTATATATTACCCAAAAAAACGCAAATTTAACTTTTGATTTCTTGTTTCTCAAAAAGAATTGCCCTTATGGTTTTGATGGTTTTGTTTTCTTTAAATGTAAAAATTCAGAAGTTCATATAGTTCTTAGAGAGTAATAAAAGAAAAATTAGCTGACATGCTAAAAGACATGGCATGACCTTTGGCATGAATATATTTTGAAATACTGCAAGTATCTGTTAATGTCTGACCTGACAACTTCATCAATGTTGTTCCTGTACACACCCTCCAACTTTTCTGCAGGGAATCCCATAGCCACGATGTTTGGCTTGATATCTGAATGGTATAGCTAAGGAAAATGCTAGACAAGAAATAAAATCAACTATGGTTAGACAGGAGATGAAACATTGAGAATGTAGCATTAAGCCTACCAGGGGCAGACACTAGGGGGAAGCAAGGGGGTGCGGTCACCCCCCACTGTTAAAGAAAACAATGATCTTTGTTTGAAAACAATAGGAGTGAACAATGTATTTTATCTGAAACAATAGCTTGGCCCCCCCAATATTTACCCAAGTGTCCGCCACTGCTGGAAACTGAAGTTTGCTGCTTGCAAATTTGAGGTTTTTCTGTGCTGGTCAGTTATTTTGGTCTCCTTTTCATCACAAACTTTGAGGATAAATTCAAAAAATTTCAATAAAACTGATCCATTTAACGTTTGTAGGCCGAAAAAGCCAATTTTCGGATTTCTTCAAATCTCAGAAGCTCAACTTTTAAGAAACACAAAGATACCATCTTAGGAAGCAACAGAAATGTTGAAAAAGTAGAATTCTTAATCGAAAGAAGGATACTGTAACTTCTCATGCAAAGTTTTTCTGTGTGGTTTAAATCCTAATCCTAGCTTTTTGACCTATTAAGCCGGTCATGTGTTAGAAAACAAACATGAAACCACATTATGTATCGGTTCCTTTGTTTAGATTCACAAATTGCTTTATAAGCCGTAATTGCTTGACCCGGATTACATTGTGGATTATTTGACCTTGATGTTTACATTTGCAATGGTATCAGTAAAAAGCCCTTTTTCGGGACTTACAAATCCACTAGGTGCAGGTACGAAAAAGCTATTTTGTACCCAAGAAACCAATCGAATGGCTCCACATTTTGCACACTACCAGTGCAGGCTTCAGGCAAGCAAAATGTGTCTCCGAATCTTGGTATGTCCTCTGGTCCGTCTTTTATAGCCCAATACAACTGTGGGAGGGCAGAAAAGTTATTTGCGAATTTATGACAGGGTATATTTTCAAGGGAAGGAGGAATTTAAAGAATCTGAGACAAATTTTGGTAGCTTAGGATGTGCGCTTCCTGTTGATATAAGTTAGATTTTATTACGTTAAACGCAAGGGTACAAAATAGCTTTTGAAGGAGGTATGCTCTCTTAACCCTAATCCATATGGGGGGCGTGGATTTCACCCCCCCTCAAGGTTTTATTTGTAGCGTTTTTAAACGACATCAGCTATGTCCCCCCAGTCTCCATGTCTTTTACTAATTATCTATTAGCTACATTTTGATGAAAAAAAATTTGAACAATAGAACTCATGGGTTACGTGACATGCCCATATTTGGAAGCAGGTAACAGCAAAATTGTTGTTTTCGATGATTTCAGTGGCAAAATTTGCTTGAATTATGAAGTATTATATCTTAAACGAATCAGCAAACAAAGGGCTTTAATTTTATACCGGAATTTTTGGAATTTGATGACGTCAGAATTTTTTATTATGACGTCATTTTGGCAGCCATTTTGAGCTAATTAGCAAAATTTTCAAATATTGTCCACCTTTTCCCATTAAGAACACTCCAATGATGCAATTGTGATGGATTATCACCATTTTGCAGCTTCTTTTTGTCTATTTTTACATGCAACAACTTTATAACATAAATTACGTCATCAGAATTGAAAAATTTCTACCAAAATATCATTCGAAAATCGCTATTTACAATAAAATAACATTTTTCAGCAAGTATTTTGACAAACTAGACCAAAAACCGCGTACAGTTCCTTCAAAATCTTCGTTAAACTCAAATTTAACTTGAGAACCTGATTTTGGCCAATTTTCAACTCTATGACGTCACTGTGACGTCATAGGGCGTGGCAACCACACCCAAATTGTGCTTCATGTTGCAAATTACTTGCTTTATAACTGTGCCAAGTTATACTAAATTCTGGTTAGTCTAAGGCTGTTTTCAGAGGGGGGGGTGGAAAGCACCCCCCCCCCATAAATGGTAGCTTGAAAAAAGCCCATATGGATTAGGGTTAAGTAATAAAGTTGCCTGGAAAAAATCATTTTACAATCTTTGCCAATTATTTTGATATGGTTAGATTCCCTACATTCTTACGCATCGAATGATGTATAGTTTAACTAGATTCCGCTACTAGTTTTGCTTTTGGGGAGAGAAAACCCAATCTTGTGCTACAAACGTTTACCGTAACTTAACACATCAAAACGACTAAAACAGCAAAAAGATTAGTAATATTAAGATCATGGGCAACTTTAGCCATGGCTGCATATTTTACTCTTTTTCAAAGATGGAACAAAGAGGTACTACTACTTATCAGGAATGCAAGACGTGTTATTTGGAATAGCCCCCTAGCTCTGAAAGAGAATGCACAATGCGAGAAGAACAATGGGAATCCCTTGACAGTCACACCCTGTTGCTAGGGAAATTGGGCTGTTTCAGCTTCTTGCAGCCTTGATCTTTATACTGTAGCTCGTCTCAGTGGTTGTTAAGTCTTGGGTGGTTTCAGCTTGTTTTAATATATATAAATTATGTACCTTTTTTTCTCTGCCATAGGATTCAAACACTGCATCATCGGCGACATATACCTCTCTTCTTCATGTCTTTTCACCGATTTATATTTAGTTAGCAAATTTTAAATTTCAACCAAAATTTCCTTTCAATGTTAAAAAAAATAGTGCATTCTCGCTGAAATAAACATTCACTTTGCTTCTCAACAGGACAGGACTCCTTGTCAACATGACTACCAACAATTCCAAGGATTCATATAAACTTCATCGTGATGTCAAGACAAAATGGTGCAGCATTTCAAAAACAACATTGATATTTGAAATCTACAGGAAAATTTGACCTGAAGCAACTCCAAGAAACATAATAGCTTGAGCAGTCATACAGGATTTTGTTATGCCAACAAATGCTACCAAATAATGGGTAAACTTTTGCAAATGACTGAACAGTACTTACTTAATTTACATCACTATTTTTGCCTTCAAAATGCACAGCCAACAATATGCTTTGTTTCTGCCATTTGTCACCATAAAAAGAGTGTATTAATCAAAGCAGTTAAAATTCAAAGCCAAATAAACCTTTGAAACAAAGCAATTCAAAAGGTTCATGTTCAAAAAGCCCTAAATCAGCCTCATTTCCTATCTTTACCAATCTAGGATTACTGTCATTTACATTCATTTGTAAGAGATGGGATTGTTCCGAAACAGGATCAGTCCAAAACTTAATGCTCCCAATAGCAAGCCCCAATTACCATGGTGCAGTCCATCTACACTCCAACAATCCAAAGATTACCCCAAAAAAGAGGGAATTTACGTCAGGAAAATAATAGTTGTATTGAATTGAATCCAATCAAATTCCATTTAATTTATATTGCTTTTACCCATTTTCACGAGAGTACGCTGAGAAAAGCTCTTTTCCACACCAAAAATCCTCAGGCTTAAGTGCATGGAATGCAAGCCTTCACCAATTAACGTTGAACGCACAATGACCCTAAAAATCATGTGTGAATGTTGAGGCAATCGATACCAGTTTTTGATAGATTCCACTTGGGATTGATCCCATGCAATGCAAGCAGAGTCTCATATTTTGGTAAAAATCTTTGGTGTGCTAGAGGAGAGGAACTTTACAGTGGTCATTTTTTAAATTACAGTTATCTTGAGGCATATAATTATAATAGAGTGATAAATAGGTCTGCCTGCCAGACTGGAATGTTTGTAATTTACGCTTGCAAGTTGAGATGGCCTAAGCACGATTTGCGCGGAAATTTCGTAGTTTCCGCGGTTGGGAACAATAGGTTAAAACAATAGATCTTTTGTTTATCAGCAAATTCGCGGCTCAGATCGAAAACCGCGTAAGTTCCTGCGCGCGCAATATCTTGCGCGCGCTGTACAAACTTTCCTGTCTGGTCTGCCTGCACTGCATACAAAAAGTTGCAATCAGTTTTTGTTTCTTTATTCATATACTGTTGTTGGTCTCTAATTTCTATTAGATTTCTGGGGATTTCATAATCCAGAAATCAGGTAAACTAGGTGTTCTCGTACGCAATGCCACAGATCACTCAATTACCATTATGACCAGGCCTCATAGTAGGCCTAAACCACTAACAGACAGATGAAAGTCTAAGTGATGAATGATTATATTATTGTTATCAGATTCGATTTTTGAGAAGGATACAAGTCAAGTCTAAATCGAAGCCATCCTGCACATATCGCTTCTTCTTCTTGCTTACAAGGTGCCTCACGTTCCACGACATTTTCTTGATTCTATGATTCCACCGTTAACTTCCTGCTCGACTTGGCGATTGCATCAAACTATTTTTCAAGGTGCACCTCCTTTTGAAATGAGCTGTCTGATGATGGCCTAAGATTACATCCCGCAAAAGACGGCTGTAGCAAGCATCAGATATGGTTCACTTGTTTCTTAATGCACTAGGTTGTTGAGATGATAATATTGTTCGTTTGAAGATGTTTAGTTTCTTGATTTCTACTCCACGATCTTTGCCAAAATGAATTTATTTCGATGGCTTCACGGGATAGCAACTTCCCAGTAATCCTGCAAAACCATCTTCATCATTTAATATCAAAATGTCATGGTTTGAGAAAATATACATCGATGACGTCATACCAACGTAACATATATCTTATTCTTCTGATTAGCTATGACATATGTGGGAACTCAAATGATGCTTTGTACCCAGCCTCCAACAGTTGCAATTTCATTTCAGGACTTAGTCATCGCATACTGTAGGTCATCATAAAGTAAGTTGATTGGGGAGGGGGGAATCCACAAAGTACGCACTCACTTTGGCCAGTTTCCAATCAGTGGAATTTTTCCGAGCAGGCAGGATTTTTCACAATCAAAAGTCATTCAACCTTACATTTCTATTCAATTACAAAGCGACATTTTCTGCCGTAAACAAAAGAATTTCAGCCCGCTCGGAAAATTCCACTGACTGGAAACTGGCCTTTAGGGAGTGGGGTCTAGCCAAGGGCGTCACCAGGAGGTGGACTGGGGTGGCATTTCCACCCCAGTTTTCTCAAGGAGGTATTTATTCATAAGCAAAGACGATGTAAAATAGACTGGGTATACCTTTCTACATTTAGTTCCATACTGTGTCCACACCCTACTTTTTTAGGGCTGGCGACGCCCCTGGGCCAAGCCAATCTTCAATCTTCCATATTTTAACCCAGAAAGGTTTTACAACCGATTTGGAGCATAAACGAAAAAGGCTAAAATACATCAAGGCATGGATAAAGGTAATACGGGAATCAGACTGTATGCCAATCCAGCTTGATTTATCCTAAAAGCTGCATTTTATTTGTGGTCCAATAAATCAAATGAGGTATAAGCGTGAAAGAGGTATAAAACAAAAACAAAATCCATGATTTCTGATGGCAATTTTGTCGAAGTCCGAATTGTTCTAACGAAATATTGGTTTTTGAAAGCGTGACTGTCAATTTTAAAACCTTGGGCCACAAATTCCCCCAATGCCCGAAAAAGCAACGTTATTGTTATTATTATAAGTGGCAAAATACATACAGAAACCCATTTGGTTCAAAAGAACTTCACCAAATAGAGCGTCAAATAATTGCTAATGGGAGGCCTCTTCAGGAATATGAAAACTTCATTTATTCTTGATAAAAAGTTTAAACTTGTTGGTTATAAGAATGAAAGTTTTGTCATACAACAACAAAGATACCATAGAACACCTAATTCAAACTGCCAAAACTAACGATAATGTTATATTAGAATACTAAAATAGGATGAATACAGATATAACAAACAGCGACGTTAGGATTGCGACAGAAGAAAATACTTATAGGGGCTCCGTGTCCAAATTTCGTTCGAAACGGTGATTTTGCAGTGTTTTGACAGGCAATATCTCGCATACTTTCATCTTTTTTTTAATGAAAGAGTAATTTTGAAGATAAATCGTTGTATTTCATTTTACGATTGATCAGATATAAATGGATTTCAACGGTCACATTTTTAAGCAGGTAAATACACTAATAACTCGATATGTTGGTAATTGAAATAAGTAGTTATTTTAAAATGTTTCAATTTTGTACAACAAAGAAAAGCAAAACGAAGTTGCAACGCAAGTTGTGTTGGCTCTGAAAATGTCTCCGACCGAGGTTTAAATTTTGCTCAAATTTTTCAAGATTCAATGTTCATGTGTTCTTCATAGATGAAATTTGACATTCTGCCCAAGGCATCGTCTTTTCAGAGTCGCAAATGCTGTAGATCAGTTTTTTTGAAGCCCTTAACCCTATCTGACCTGGGTGTTTTGAAACACTCAATGCCTGGGGGGCGGATTCCGCCCCCCCTCTTTATTTCAGTTGTTATATCAGATATGACCACCTAACTTGGCACAAATGTTATTCATCATATAAACAATGATTATTTAAAATCGTAATTCAATTAGCGCTGTTGTTGTTGTTGCTAAAGGATAATAATCATTATGATGTTGAATGACGTCATAAAAACGAGAGCATGTTACAAGGTCATCAAACTTAACTTTTCATACAGAAATGAAAAATATAGATCAAAATATATGTAAATCAAATATTTGAGCTTAATTGGACCAATTAAAAAAGAATAAGAGAGATATAATCATATAAAGTTAATTTTCACAGAATGCCAGAACCATGGAGACAGTGCTAAATATAGAATGTCAAAATTGTTACAATGTCATTGCTCTATGATACAAAGTTAAACTTACTAAATCTCAGCAGCCTTCTACATATATCAAACACGGAAACAAAAATATACTAGGGGGGGGGGCGGAATCCACTCCCCAGGTCAGATAGGGTTAAGTTATTTTTTGCAAAAAAGTTCATCAGTAAGTATGCAAAGACTATACTCTTAATATACGCTTGCAACATCGTTGAAAACAACCCTGAATACAGTAAGTCCCCGCATATAAGAGCCCACTTTTTTGAGAACCAGGCAGAACTTGCCTCTTATTTTTAATGTACTTGGTCTAATTTCAGGGTATAAAGGTTCTTAAAGGTTCTTGTTCGATGGGTCCCTTGCGTAAACTTTTAGGAGTCATCACCAAGAGATTTTCGACAGTTTCATTTGTTTTTTGGCAATGTTACTGAGGAGCTAATAACCGATTCTAAGCTTACAAATAGCAGGAGAGGAGGTTCAGATCCCGGGGGGGGGGGGTAACTTGAGTCTTGGGATGATGGGGACGTGCCGCCCAATTTTTAGGGAAAAACCCATCCTCAAGGATTTTCGGTCGATTTTCATACCCATTTTGAAGTATATTGAGGGGAAAAGCCTCTTGAACTTGCTACAGATCAAGCTTCATTTCACTTTAAACACACACTTATGAAGATAAAGTTACTACCAACTAAGTTTCAGAACTAAAGCGAAAAAAATTCAACATTAAAAACAAAAACTCGACAAGTTTCCTGTTACAATTTGAAAAGCTACCCATTTCTAATGGAACATTTAGATTTTGAGAACTATATTTAGGGATTCTCGAGGTTCAAAACCCATCCTTATGTTCCCGTTGCTCTATATATGGAAGTTACTCCCCCCGGGGTTCAGATTTTAACAGCCAACTGGGGCAAAAATGAACTTAATAAGGGCAGTCAAAAAATCAACCTTTTTACCCTTATCATAAGGACATATTTATTTCATCAAACTGAAACATGTTCATAATTACGTGGTGTACAACTTAGGAAAAACAGCCTGTAGGTTCTTATTTTTGTAGGTTCTTATATGCGGGGATTTACTGTAGGAAACGTGTCCTGTAATCTCGGCAATTAAAGACTTGTGGAAAAAGGTTACTTCTAATGCGAAGAAATGAAAGTAAACAAATGGGAGCCTTTCAAAAGTCACTTATGCATATCAACTTCCTGGTGTATTGTAGCTATAGAACACAGAATGATAGGAAAGGGAGCACTCATTCATTATGCCTGCTATATAGTCATATTTTTTAAAGTAACTTTTTTAAAGTAATGCAATAAATATAGCCTCTAATGAATATTCTCCATCTTTCACTGGCAGATATCTTTCAATCGTCAATGTTATCTTTGTAGACAATTTGCAGATCTTCTTAACTTTGTTTTGAAATGCTTTTCGGCCATTTCCAATCTTCTTTCATGTTCTCTGATCTTCTGTTCCTGGTGTGCAATTAGATTCAATATCTCGTCTAATTCTCTTTGGCTTCTTTCAACACACGTGACTGTTCCTGTTGAAAAAGCAGTGCCTTTGAATATATTTATTCTACGGTATTTCTCTTGACAATCCAGATCATTGATTTGAAAAGCTATGATCATGATCAGATCCTTGCAAATACACCTAATTTTGAACGAGTAAAAACCAAAAGCTAGCAGGTTCTTACATCCCTTTCAAACGTCCTAAAGTTTTCACTAACAATCTTACAGTGATGTTGGATACTACGTTTAGTATGCACAAACACCATTTTCAGATGCAGTATCTGTTACAAAACCACATGATAAGTAGAACTTGCACTTTTCAAAAAATTATCAAAATATTACTCATCATGACAATTTCTTCTTTACGTGCATCTGTTTCAATGACCAAATTGATTTTAGACACATGGCAAAAGTCTTGCAATGACTTCAGTTTGTGAAAATTTGTTCCTTTACAAGCTACCTGCTTTTGAAGCATTCTCCGAAATCACAATGAATGATGATTATCAAATTGAATATTCATGCCGCACTACCACTTAAATTCGTTTCTTATGTCTTTGATGTAGCTGTCATGTTAAGTAGGACTCACAAGTTTGTACGACATTGAAAATGATGGCTTTCTTGCTAAAAATGCCTTGTTTTGTTTAATACTAGTGCTCCAAATATGAATTTTCTTTCCCTGATTTCATCGCTTCTCTACCGAAAGAAGAAATTGTCGATCACATATTAAAATTATTTGATCTTTGACACAAATACACTAAAAGAAAATTGAAAGATCGGCAACATAATACAACTTTAACGTTTTTTTCCAAAAGGTGCAAGTGTTTCTTGACTCACCTGATAGTGGTACCAAAACCACGTTAACATTAGTTTAAAACAGGTTAATCCATTAAAATTCATGTAAAAACTGGTTTTCATTGACGCATTTAAGTCACACACACCGAAAGTTAAACTAGCCTAATAGTGGTCTAAACAAATAAAACAGCGTAAACTTCAAGTCAACGAAATTCTTAACTCTTGCCAGATTCTATTTCTACTCGCTAAGCTCTATCAAACAGTAGCGTAGCAAGGGGGCAAGGGGGGAGGCGGTCGCCCCNTTTTCCTCTGTACATTGGGCATTCTCCATTCTTATCTTTTTCTAATTGTTCTGTGAATAGAATCAAAATTTTCTTGCATGGCAATGATTATAAAGTAATCATTCTGTGTCATAAAAAACATTCAAATTCTTGTAATTTGCAGAGAATGGATCATACAATCTTCAATCGAAGATCGTTAGATCTTCTGTTGTGCCATTATATCTACCCGGGGAGGGGACACTATATGTATATTTTGGGTACTGCGGACGTGCCATCAGATGGGATGTCATTTTCACGATTTTGGTATAAAGAACAAATGAATAGGAAATTTTTGGAAAATTGCTATAGTGTCGCGTAAACATTTCTGAAAATGGTATAAGTCGGGTATATATATAACATATTCGAAAAAATGGTATAAGGTTCGGATATGTTTTTGAAGCTTCGCTGACACGTTCCTAACAAAAATCTGCTCAAGTGCCCCCCCCCCCCGGATATCTACGTAGTTGAGCAATTTTCGTAGTTATGTAAGTTCTGCATATATCACATCTTTTTGGTGTGAAGGTTATCGATTTGAACTCAATGTGTACTTATGCCATGCCTACTCAGTAGCGTAGCCAGAGGGGCAAGGGGGGGCGGTCGCCCCCCCAATGGTAAAAAGTTGGTGTCTGAGAAAAGCCCAAATCTGCAATAAAATCAGCACCTCAGGGGGGGGGGGGGTCAATGACATTTCTGGCAAAATTAATAATCCTGCAAGGGAAATGTCATGTCTTTCGTTATCAAACTATTGATATATTACAGCACTAAAGATGAAGACCATGAATGTCTCCATACCTTGTCCTGATTATCGAAGTTTTTCTCGCCAAATAGCCCATCATGAGGACTCTTCTCATTCTCATTTTAGGATGGTTTCTCCAAAAAGGGGCGTTTTCTGACGTTCTGAAGGGCGTGGCCAAAAATTTTTTCCAGGGGGTGAGCCCCCGGACCCCCAATTTTTGCCCCCCAATGACAGCACCCTGTCTACGCCACTGCCTTCAAATGATGACTAGCTTGCAGTATTTTGCAATATAAAGGTAGTTCTATGACCAAATACAATTTTACTCTATTTGTATTTGCTTTTTCGTTGAGTTTTTTGTTGAACTTGGTTAGTTTTTGGTAATTTGGTTTAGTCCATCTGTTTGAAATAAAGGTTAGTTGTATTAGTCCGGCGAGTAACCTGGTTTAATCTAAACTGCTTCCAACTGTTGACTATGATTGCAGTGTGATACCTCGTTTACAGATAGGACATCGAATAAATACGTCAATCTCACCAAATTTCTGTGCAGAAACCAGAAACAAGTTTACACCAGAGACCATTTCTGAGCATTTAAGGCAGGCATCTCTGTATGCTTTCTTGTGAATCTTTATCTCTTTTGATCCTGGATCAGCGAGGGCGAAATTTTCTGCGTCAATATCAGCAAGGTTCAACGATATTGTAGATCCGTATTTTCTCAAGTTGCTTTCCAGTTCAACGACACGCTTGTTCATCGAGCTTACATAATTGTCGAAGTTTTCTTGCAGCAGATCTAAGATGTCGAGTAGCAGCTCCGATATTCCTGGAGTCAAATGACATATATCATTCTTCAATCGATTTGTCATCCATTCACTGTTGGTTGGTCGTAAGTCGCCATGTTTGTGCTACGAAAAGACATGACGCAATTTCCTGAAGAGTGTCCCAACAAATTGTTAAACCGTGTGGAATAGTTTACCAAAAGAGAATAAATCTTCAAAAATTGTGAGCATATTCAAACGCTTGATAAAGCAATGGTCTGGAATTCTATGCAATTAATTGTATTGTGTGCAGATATGAAGAGCCTTGAAATGAATTCAACGTCATCCAGCGAAAAGTCAGTTCCGTCTAAATACTCTAATTGGGGGATTTCGGGATTACTTTTGTTAATTTAAGAAAAATTTATCTACAAAATATCATTCACTATTTAAGAATATACCGGGTGTTCCAAAAACAAAGTATACAGATTTGGTCGACCCTAGCTATGAGAATTTAGCATGAATCAATCCGAAAACATTTTTAAAACATACCTTTATAGTTAACTTGAACATAGATACCTCGTTTGTTGATATTGGTGCTTTGAGAGTTGAAATAATTAATCTTCAAAGGACAAATTTGCCGCCACATCCAAGAAGCGCAGCGAATAAGTCAACAATAGACTTGACACTTATCATCAAGGGAGCTCCGAAGTAAAATTCCTTCATTTTAATATTAAAAATTTATTTCACGAAGTTTCCTTTGGAGTTTCCTTGATGATAAGTGTCACACAAATAATATTGTGTAAAACGCATCTGTTCTGCATTTCTTTATTTTTCCCCTTTTGTTTCAAATGTTGTCAAGTCTATTGTTAACTTAGTCGCTGTGCTGTGCTTCAAGAATTTGCTTAGGCCAAAACGCCAAAGCTCTTGTTTGGAGCAGTGGCGGACTGGCTCATAATTTTTCACCGGCCATGGAGGACTTAAGGGGGCCCTAGTGGGTGTGGCCTGAAAAAATGAGGGTGTGGTAAAGAGAACATTTCGTCGCAATCAGCAGCATGGCTAGTGCAAATTATGTGGGGGTATTAAAATGAGAGGGTCTGGGGGCAAAGCCCCCAGGAAAATTTTCGGGGACACGCCTTCTACTTTGGCTTAGAACACTTCTACAAATCCCTTGTTTGCCAGTGCTAAAATAGAATTTTGACCATTTTGTAACAGATTTTTTATAAATTAGCATCCCACATCACTTTATTCATTAAAAGAATATACTGCTACATTTTCCCAACGTTGAAATAAAGCTCGTGTTGCACATTATCACTAATCGATTTTTAAATCCCCAAATCACCACGACAAATTTTCTCTCTGTCCATTCATGTCGAGTCTTTTGAAAAATTGATTGATGTTTTGTTATTGTTTTCAATTTTTTCGAGACCGAAAATTTTAAGAAACTCGATTACAGCTCAAGAAAAAGAAGACTAAAAATTTTACAAAAATCCTTGAATCTAATTATGAATTTTAGCTAAAATTAAGTTATAAATCTTCAAAATCAGTACAGTGAACGATTTATCGTGGTCTGTCTAAAGTGGATAGTTTTTTTGGCGCACGTGGTATACAGGGTGTCCCAAATAAAAGGTAACAGATTTCATTAGGGCTAGCGATGCCAATTTAGCTCCAATCAATTCGCAATAACTTTTAAG
>REGM01000249.1:223631-239095 GCA_004194415.1 Aurelia aurita | reverse complement strand
TTGGTGATAATCCATCACAAATGCATCATTGGAGTGTTTTTAATTGAAAAAGTTGGACAAAATTCAAAAAATTTGCTAATTAGTCCAAAATGGCGGCCAAAATGACGTCATAATAAAAAAATGCTGACGTCATCAAATTCCAGAAATTCCGGTATCAAATTAAAGCCCTTTGTTTGCTGATTCGTTTGATATATAATACTTCATAATTTGATCAAATCTTGCCCTTGAAATCATCAAAAACAATGATTTTGCTGTTACCTGCTTCCAAATATGGGCATGTCACGTGACCTGTGAGGTCTATTGTTCAAATTATTTTTCATCAAAATGTGGCTAATAGATAATTGATAAAAGTCAGGGAGGTTGGGGGACATAGCTGATGTCGTTGAAAAACGCTGCAAGAAAAACCTCGAGGGGGTGGATTCCACCCCCCCCCCATATGGATTAGGGTTAAGATGCTTCCTACGGTCCTGGAGTTCCTTAATTTTCATAAAATTCAATTGACAGTTAATCAAATTCGTCGAGGACCGCTTTTTCAATCAAGAAATGTAAAAAGAACGAAATCACGAACAGAAACTGTTAATTTTTCGATATCATTTGGGTTGGTAATACACTTTCTGGTTAAAAATAATTTGCAACTCATAACCAAAATTGAAAAAGTTTCTAAATATGAATTTACATTTCATCACTTCTAGTATGGTTTCTTGATTTCTGGAAGAAGCTACTACAGTTTCTTTCAAACGATTTTTGATAAAAAATGAGTGCAGTTGCATTAACAGAGGTCCTCCATTATAAGAAACTAAAGGCATGATTTCATAAAATTTGCTGTAAAATTGCTACGAAGGCACAGGAGATCTGAAAGATGCCCCCGCCGATGGAAACTTGAGGGAACTTTTAAGAAACTTTTACGAAAGATTTTGCACTCAGATAATGAGAATTTTGAGAAACTTTCAATGCTTGATCAAACTTTTAGTATCTTAAAGGATACGTGTATGCTTCCATAAGTTTACAAAGTGCCATACAAATGTTCAGCTTTGCTCTGATTCTGCTGTGTTGTTTGACTGTACAGGGGTGATTTCCTAACGGAGGACCTCTAAAAGATAAGATATTTTTCTATGATATCCGGACAAAATGTGAAATTGATATGAAGGAGCTCTAAAAATAGTAATTCAAATGTTAACTTGTCAAAATTACCAATCTAATTTTTCACGATGAAAACAAAATGTACATTTCTTCCGTTTGTTGTTNCACAGGAGATCTGAAAGATGCCCCCGCCGATGGAAACTTGAGGGAACTTTTAAGAAACTTTTACGAAAGATTTTGCACTCAGATAATGAGAATTTTGAGAAACTTTCAATGCTTGATCAAACTTTTAGTATCTTAAAGGATACGTGTATGCTTCCATAAGTTTACAAAGTGCCATACAAATGTTCAGCTTTGCTCTGATTCTGCTGTGTTGTTTGACTGTACAGGGGTGATTTCCTAACGGAGGACCTCTAAAAGATAAGATATTTTTCTATGATATCCGGACAAAATGTGAAATTGATATGAAGGAGCTCTAAAAATAGTAATTCAAATGTTAACTTGTCAAAATTACCAATCTAATTTTTCACGATGAAAACAAAATGTACATTTCTTCCGTTTGTTGTTATTCGTAAGTCATTCCATTTCTTTTTCATGTACCTGCTACAGTGTAAGACGTTAGTAATTTCTCTTGCACTAAAAGTAAAGGATGTTATTCATAAATTCATACGACTTTTTGGTTTATGTTATTGCCTTAAACTCGCAACGATGGCAGCAGTTGGATAAAGGAATGGTATTTGTAGCACATCACGAAATCGTTCTTTCTGGCCACATTGGATGTACAGCTCTTCCCATTCTTGAACGTGGAAAGTTCCTATATTTGTTATTTACTGTCGATTCGCATTACAGTTCATTGGAATGGTATGTTATTCGACGATGGCACGGAGGTGGTCATTGGGAAGTTTTCGCGCCCTTTTTTTTCGACAATGTTGTCTCATAAGGAAGCGATGTGAACGATTTGTTGGCGAAACTGGCACAGTAGGTTGCGGCAGAAAAAGTGAATATTTATTATCAAAACCAGTCGAGGTAAGTTTATGCACTAGTGTTGCACATGTTTTCAGTTTGTGCTTCTCTTTTCGGTAATTTTTGTAGAATCTGTTACTTACGAAGGCCCATGAATGACTGCAATGAGTTTAAAAATGCCACAAATCGGCTATTTGTTGGGATCGCACGGCGATCCTGAAAACACTTATGGTCCAAAGCATGAAGAATCTTCTCCAGTTGAAATTTTGATGAAAATCGGCTTATCCGAGCGTGCAATCTTTTTTTTAGGATGGTGGTCAAAACGGTCGAAAATGGCCTAAGCCTTGCTGCGAAACGCGGAAGTAAATACAATGACGGCACCTGATTGGTCAATTTTAGGAGAAAATGTGATCTGATCAGAGCATGGAGCAGAACCCCAGGGGAGATTTGGACAAAAGAAAAGATTTGGAGGCTATGCTTCCCTTGGGTGTGAAAATAAATTATTTCGTGCAATCTTCATTGCTTGAATGAAATGCATTTTGTATCATATTATCTTGGAATTATTACGAAACAAGCAATCGTATACACTCAAGGGAACTAATGTCCACGGATAAGATCTTTAAAAAATATCACGCACTCGNCAAATGTTAACTTGTCAAAATTACCAATCTAATTTTTCACGATGAAAACAAAATGTACATTTCTTCCGTTTGTTGTTATTCGTAAGTCATTCCATTTCTTTTTCATGTACCTGCTACAGTGTAAGACGTTAGTAATTTCTCTTGCACTAAAAGTAAAGGATGTTATTCATAAATTCATACGACTTTTTGGTTTATGTTATTGCCTTAAACTCGCAACGATGGCAGCAGTTGGATAAAGGAATGGTATTTGTAGCACATCACGAAATCGTTCTTTCTGGCCACATTGGATGTACAGCTCTTCCCATTCTTGAACGTGGAAAGTTCCTATATTTGTTATTTACTGTCGATTCGCATTACAGTTCATTGGAATGGTATGTTATTCGACGATGGCACGGAGGTGGTCATTGGGAAGTTTTCGCGCCCTTTTTTTTCGACAATGTTGTCTCATAAGGAAGCGATGTGAACGATTTGTTGGCGAAACTGGCACAGTAGGTTGCGGCAGAAAAAGTGAATATTTATTATCAAAACCAGTCGAGGTAAGTTTATGCACTAGTGTTGCACATGTTTTCAGTTTGTGCTTCTCTTTTCGGTAATTTTTGTAGAATCTGTTACTTACGAAGGCCCATGAATGACTGCAATGAGTTTAAAAATGCCACAAATCGGCTATTTGTTGGGATCGCACGGCGATCCTGAAAACACTTATGGTCCAAAGCATGAAGAATCTTCTCCAGTTGAAATTTTGATGAAAATCGGCTTATCCGAGCGTGCAATCTTTTTTTTAGGATGGTGGTCAAAACGGTCGAAAATGGCCTAAGCCTTGCTGCGAAACGCGGAAGTAAATACAATGACGGCACCTGATTGGTCAATTTTAGGAGAAAATGTGATCTGATCAGAGCATGGAGCAGAACCCCAGGGGAGATTTGGACAAAAGAAAAGATTTGGAGGCTATGCTTAGCCTGTGTTTCGTTTCAAGTGGTCTGGAACACAGGCTGGCTATGCTTTGCAGTCCCTAAAATGAGCAAGGTGTCAGTTTTTCATAAATTTTTCCAATTCCTTGTAAAAATCAAATAGTTGTGACTAAAATATTAAGCTTGAAAACTTACATCGTCCCCTTGACCTTCTGCCGTTGATCGTGCAAATGTGAAAAGCGTCGTGCCAACTGCTGCTGTAGCTCCAACAACCACAGGAATGCTTCTAGAAGATGATTATGATTATATAACTAAGGGTATTATCTGCAGTAGGCTGTGTGATTTTACTAATGTACATATATTGCTATTCAGATTTTCTTATTTTGGATTTTTTTTTTCATTCAATCAATTGAATGCCAGAACATCAAACGCCAGCAAACATCTTGTTTCAGGACGTGCAAGCTTCACCTCTGATGAAGAATATTTTTGTGAAGTAGTCTTATGGGGGTAGAGTAAACAACTTATCAAAGAAGTTTTCTTCCATTCAATTTCCTTAATACAGCGCAATGCAGCTTCTTGATGCAAGCTTAAATGGGCCTTTGCAACCAGCATGCTTTCCGTGGGGGGACTGGGGGGACACGTCCCCCCAGTTCTCGCCAGGATCGTTTTTGTAATTCGTCTAAATCCGATGAGAAAATGTCGTGGGAGGGGTGAGATTTTAGCGAGGTACTTTCATCGTTCCTATTGTCCAGTAAAGTGAGTCAAGTAAACCGAGCTAAACTTTCCTATCGTCAAAAACATTAAGAAAATTTGACTGATGGAAGAAATTATTCAAAAAGTGTAGGAAATCCGAATAAATGTTTTGTCCCCGCTGTTTCTTATGCATAGCTCGGTATTATTATAGTTATGGTATCAGTGGAGTAGTTTCTAGAATCTAGACAGAAGCACGTTTTCATACATTTGCTGTGAAATTTGACGAAGGAATAGGAGCTTCCATGCCGATGTATGAGAATTTTAAAAACTTTTGGTACATTTATAATCTCTTGTTTCTTATCCAAAACTACTTTAGCTCGAGAACAGGCCTGATGAGCTACTTTAGCTCGAGAACAGGCCTGATGATTTATACTTGATGTTAATAGTTAAGCCTCTAATATAATATGGAATATAAAATATGAAAATATGAAAATATAAAAATATGAAAATATGAAAATATGAAAATATGAAAATATGAAAATATGAAAATATGAAAATATGAAAATATGAAAATATGAAAATATGAAAATATGAAAATATGAAAATATGAAAATATGAAATTTGAAATATTTTGAAATTTGACAATATAAAAATTTCTGTTTCGTAGAAATTCTTATCAATTTTTTCTGACTGGTGACTCCCAAGATTTTGACAGTCTCATTCCATCACAGTGTTAACAGGTAATTAAAGGGCGTTCCCTATGGGTAAGAGGGCGTTTCCTAGCAGTAAAAAGGGCGTGGCCCGAAATTTTCCGGGGGCTCAGCCCCCGGACCCCCATTCCCATGTTCGTCCCCCCACTCCTTGGCGGCTAGCGCCGCCACTGCTTTCTGACTACATCCTTTTGTGGTCTCTTTGTTGTCGCCATTTTCATGGTCAACGAAAATGGCCCACAACAAAGAGATGGTAGGTGCAAGGCATGCTGGTTGCAAAGGCCCCTCTACAGGCAACATAAAGTGAACACTTTTATTACTGTGCATGTATTGCACTGTTGAAAGATAAAAAATCCCAGTAAAAATTGTTAACATCTTATTTTCGAAATCTCTACTATTTTGTAGAATTTCCTGCTTATGGAGCGTAATGGAGCGTAATGTAAAGGTACCCAAATCATGCTGATTTTTCATTATAATGTAAAGGTATCCTGCAAAAGTGACAATCAACAGACATCATAGGCAAAATAAGAGTTGAGACGTAACTAAATATTGATTAGATAAACAATGAAGTTGCCGTGGAATTATATGACAGTTTTTGTCTCGAAGGTGAGTTTTACCATCAACTGTCCGATTACTCCCGCCAAACGTCTGTAGTGAGCAATCACAACACATAATAGGGAAGGTAGCGGAAGCATACTATACACGTACCACACGTACCTTTTTTAAAAGAAACTGCTTATAAGGGCCTATAAGAAACTCAACTCTCAGATCGCCAAAGCATTAGGAAACTCCAGTACTGGGAAAATATAACTTAACTAACTATTTATTTCAATAAAGGAAATCCTTGTCATATTTTTACTTCATTTTCACTTGTTTCCTGTATCATATCACTCGCGAAGTACTCGAGTAATGTCTAAAAACTTTCAGTACTGGCTCAAATTCTTAGTTTCTTATAGAAAATACGTGCAGTCTTTTAGACTTCTTGATTAAGTTGCCATCCTTTTACTTACAAACTTGAATAGGTTGTAAACGCTATGATCACAACCACACGTATTTTAGAAACTCTTTTTAAGAAACCAACCCTACAGAATTGTGGGAACTTCTAAAAAACTCATGAGACACTTTAGTATTCAGATGATGAGCATTTATTAGAACTATCCTCAAGATAAGAAATGTGACTCCTTTATGTCCTACAGGTAAAGCTAGAACTTGTACATACAGGCGCTACGTAATAGAACAAACAATGCGAAGAAAACAGTCAACAGTGAGATCTGTTAAACCTTTGCTGATATTCTTGACTGGTTTAGATTTATTTGCAAATAACTTCAAATAATAAATGATGTCTTACCTAGTAAATCGCGGTGTCTTTTGCTGGAATCGAATCTCCGCTGTTGCTCTAGTGGGCACTAATGATTTAGACAATTTAATTCCTGAAAGGCCTAATCTTTGAGAAGCGCTCTCCAAGACTCTGAATAACTTCGAATTGAAACTCATTTTGAACTAACGGTTGAGGCTTAAATCTTCTTGACAGTTGTAAACTGGTAAAAATGTGATTACCCGAAGATCACGAAATAACTTTTCTTATCCAACGATAACGTCATGTGTGAAACCGGAACCGAAATAAAACATTGTATTTCTCAAAACTTTCTTGACTATACTTGTCATCGAAGACGTCATCAGTCACAGTAACAAACTCGATGAATAAAGCCAGTTGCTAGTTCCTTGAAGCGTTTATTTCTGCAAATCGCTGCGTATATCATGTGAAATATTGAGAAATATTCCCAAACCAGTACGAAAATATAGCACGCGAAGCAGGTACCAATACCAGCCGGATCAATATTTACCAAGTGAAAATTCTGTGGTAAAAATTCGACACGAAATTTGATAGCTAACAATACTTAGCCAGATAGAATTCAAGAAGGAGGGGGTGTTTGGGTTTTACGGTTACGCGGTTTCACCCATTTTTTTATTCGGTTTTCCGGTTTTCGCCGTAAAATAGCACGGTTTTTCGGTTTTGAAAATTGTCTCGGTGAACTGTTTTTGGCTTTATTTGGGTCGGTTTTGCGGTTTTTGATACAAAATTGAACGGTTTTTCGGTCTTGAATCGTGTCTTTTGGCATTATCGCGGTCGTAGTAAATAGATAGTTACATTTTTCTGTCTCTTGTGCGATATCCCGCAGCCAGTGGCGGACTGGCTCATAACTTTTCACCGGCCATGGAGGACTTAAGGGGGCCCTAGTGGGTGTGGTCAGAAAAAATGAGGGTGTGGTAAAGAGAAAATTTCTTCGCAATCAGCGGCATGGCTAGTGCAAATTAAGTGGGGTATTAAAATGAGAGGGTCTGGGGGCAAAGCCCCCAGGAAAATTTTCGGGGACACGCCTTCTACTTTGGCTTAGAACACTTCTATAAATCCCTTTTTTGCCAGTGCTAAAATAGAATTTTGACCATTTTGTAACAGATTTTTTATAAATTAGCATCCCAAATCACTTTATTCATTAAAAGAATATACTGCTACATGTTCCCAACGTTGAACTAAGGCTCTTGTTGCACTTTCCCTCTGTCCATTCATGTCGAGTCTTTTGAAAAATTGATCGATGTTTTGTTATCGTTTTCAGTGTTTTCGAGACCTAAAATTTTAAGAAACTCGATTACAGCTCAAGAAATAGAAGACTAAAAATTTTACAAAAATCCTTCAATCTAATTATGAATTTTAGCTAAAATTAAGTCATAAATCTTCAAAATCAGTACAGTGAACGATTTATCGTGGTCTGTCTAAAGTGGATAGTTTTTTTGGCGCACGCGGTATACAGGGTGTCCCAAATAAAAGGTAACAGATTTCATTAGGGCTAGCGATGCCAATTTAGCTCCAATCAATTCGCAATAACTTTTAAGTTAATCCTGAAAAGTTACCTTGAACATAGGCACCACGTTTATTGATATTGGTGCTTCCAAAGTTGAAATATTATTCTTTCAAATTCAAATAAGTTCAAATTTGACTTCTCCTCCAAACCACAGCTTTGGCGTTTTGGCCTAAGCAAATTCCTGAAGCACATTGAAATTAAGAATGAAAATTAAAGAAAAACTAAGAAATGAATTATAGGTGAACTCTAGAAAATACTATACTATACTATATGATCTCATTATTGTTCAAATTTTATCAAGGCTAGTATTGATTTATTTGCTGTTCTTCAAGAATTTGCTTAGGCCAAAGCGGCAAAGCTCTGTTTTGGAGGTGAAGGCAAACTTAAACGTTGGAAGCACAAAAATCAACCAGCAAGGTATCTATGTTCAAGTTAACTTTCCAGGATTTGTTAAAAACTTATTGCGAATTGATTGGAGCTAAATTCGCATTGCTAGCCCTGATCAAATCTGTTGTCGCTATTAACTCACTTGAGTGACCGACAATGTCATAAGACTTTGTACGGCAAGTATTGGTTGTCATAGGTCCTCTCGTGGCGTCGATATTTTGACAGAAGCCTTAAAAGCACACGTTTCATTTACCTAGTTTACTAACAAGGAGCGATCTCAATATATAGTGAGATGTCCATTATTCGAAAGGGGACATCAACGATAAAAATTTCTCTTTTTTTGCAGAAGGGGCCCTTTTTCAGCGAAAAGGGGCCCTTTTTGCCAGATTTTGAGAGGGGCCCACCGGCCACGGGCCGGTGGGCCGGTGGACCAGTCCGCCACTGCCCGCAGCGATTGTGTACTTCCAGACTGCTAGCCAGCAACAACAAGAACAACAATTGTTTTGGCGGGAAATTGTCTGAACATCGTGAAGTGATCTTGAAGGTTATGGTGGACCCTGAAGTCGTTATCGATTGTGTTATTGAGTGAAATTACAAGAACCGTTGACTTTAACCCTATTCGTACTGGGGGGGGGGCGTTTTTCGCCCCCCCTAACACACTTTGCTACACTGCGCTAGAACCACATAAGATATGACAACCAGGCTTGGTGACTTTTAGTAAAATTAAGTTGGCAATTAAAATGTCTACATATCATTGTTCTTACTTTGATCACGTGACCACAGTAACACCATATTTGGAGAGTGGTCAACAACAAAAAGCGTAGAACATCCATAGTTTTTGCCTCGCTTGTGCGATTGATCTCAAACATGCACCATTCGATTGCTTTTGATGAGTACCTTCATTTAATATATAATTTTTTCAAATTTGCTGCCATCAGCAACATTTAATATCTATGACTTCATTCACCTTTATGACGTCATTGTTCTAAGTAAGAAGTATAAAATATAAATAAATTGCCTCTAATTTCGTTCATCTTCATTATTTAAGTCAATTTGAGTCCATATTTACTAGAAAAAGGGACAAAAACTGCAAAGATAATCAGCACATGAAACGAAAGAATAATTTAAAGCTAATTATGCTAAAAATAGATACCAAAAATTGCTACAAAGTATGTATTTTGAATCTATGTTATGTTTCCTACTATTTGCAACAATTTTGGAGAAAATCGGTTGAGTAATTAATTAAATATAATTTTTCTTGTCAAGAAGCTATAAATTTGNCTCGCAATTTTACCCCCCCCCCAATGACAGCACCCTGGCCACGCCACTGGGGATTACGTGCATGGATACTTGAGTATTTATGGGGCGACAGACTTTTGAAAGAATAGCGGACTTGTTTGACGTATCGCTTTGCACCATCAAAATTTCAGAATATCTGATAAAGTGAAAGCGAAACGTCAGATAACTCTAACATATTTTTGAAAACCTTTATTGTGCGAAAGGATCTCATGATTTATCATCATTTAACGGTTAAACGGGCATTAGACTAGACAGAGCGTGTTTCTTTTCCCTTTCGATAAGTCAGGGATTTAGCAGATATGCCATGGTACCATCTTAATTCTTTCCCCGCCGAAATTTTGCTCTTCCCCCCCGTGATTTTTGTGATCCCCGTCTAAAGTTTGTAATTTTGGAATTTTCCCCGCTGTCTTTTTAATGCCCGGCGGAGTCGTTACTGGGGGGTGTAATATAGCACACGAAGCAGGCAACAGGATCGCTGCTCTGTTGTGAAAATTCGACGAAAACTCTGTTGTGGAAACTCGACACGACATTTGACAGCTTAGAATATTTAGGCCAGATAGAATTCAAGAAGGTGCAACACAGAGGGGTTCGAGAACGGACAAAGTCCCAATATCAAAGTATCTCAAAATTTCCCATTTTTTCCTCACTTGATACTTGGTCATATAGCAGACCCAACCTGTTCTTAGAAATCCTTTTCAAGAAATATTTTGAAAAATGACATCGTCGGAAATATCTTGACCAACAATGTTACTAGGTAAACATAATTTGTTTATATTTTATAAGAACAATTGTCTTGATCTCACAATAAAGGGAAGGACTTCATAAAATCCCTTGATCAAAGGTTGTGGTCATCTGGCTTAATTGGAATTGAGCTTTTAACCTTGCGACATTTTTGGAAATTCTTTTATTGGCTTTTTTTCTCCGAATTGTCGAATTTTTTTGTCATTATCTTAATGAAAGAAATCAAATTTATATGAGATACTTATAAAGCAGAGGGTGCTCTCTCCTCGACTAGTCTAACTGCTGAGAGAGCTCCTCCTTTAAGTAATTCTCTCCAAACAATTTATTTTGTTACTATGTTTCGAATTTGTATATTGTATCAATTCTGTATATTGATGTGTTAATTTTCTGTAATATCGTATATATTCTTGTAGGTTTGTTACTTTTTTGTACCGGGTGAGTCAATAAAAACAATTCCCGTTTGAAAAGCCACAGTTCCCTGGATATTAAGACAATAATATTGGCAAATATATTATTCAGTGGTGGACATGTTCAAATCGATTTCAAAATTTACTAAACTCAAATCGGCCACTCTTTTATGAAATTATGAGGGATTTTCTAGAGAAAGCCTCTCCAAGAAACATTTAAAACAGGCCTAAAATCACGACCAAATTTTCTGCCTCACAGCAATGGCTTTTACATGATTTAGCATGTTTTATTCCTTTGGGAGGATGAAAGTGTCCTCCTGGGAGCATAACTATGGAGTGCATCTTCCGCCAAAATGTGCTTTTCGATTTTCTTTTTTCACTTGTACTAATTTTGTGTGCCAATGTCACGATACTATCATTCTCGAGCAGTGTTTTCTTATTCACGTCATTTCACGATTTTCTTATTTGTTATATTTGTTTCTTCTAAACACGGTTTTTCTGTTCAGCTCTCATTCAATGCTTATCGATTTGTCTGTGCCAAGCACCCTGCTCGATCTTTCTATTGTTTGTCAGATTGCTTCGATTTTTCGGCTGTACGTTGCTTCGGCTTTTCTGTTCTACAATGCCTGCCAAAAGTCTTGGAACACCTCAGCTAATTTTGCCTTGTTATGCGATTCCCCCCTCTCCCCCTTAGAACAATGTTGTTCTGTGACGATAAAATAAGGATGACACGACGTTTCGCGACTCTGATGAAATGCTAGGACAATAACCTTGCAAATCAACATTTTTTAGGGGGTAGGGGGTGCCTCAAATAATCTTTACTGATAGAATTGCGGAAAAGTGTGTCATTGTCAAGAAATGGCCGAAGTCTTCCAAGGACTTTTGGCAAGCATTGTCTGAATTTTATTTTGAAAACGGCGACTTACAAGATAATAAGTTTATGCATCCTAGGGTTTTTGATGGTGCTGATTTCATTGGTGATAACTAGAAGTCTATATTCCATACTTGTGTGACGTCATAATGGACAATTTTATAAATTTTCATTGATTTTAGTGTGATAGTACACGTAGGATCCTACCAAATAATCACTGTATCCAGCTATTTAGACCTGAATAGGATGAGAATGGTAGATTATTAGTTTACGGGTCCTTCTACGAAAAGAAACATCAACTTTACATCTTTGCATGGCCAAATTGTGGGTGAATGTATCATGCATGGAAACGAGGCTGTCGCTCACAATGTTACTTGATGGTGATCCGGCGTTATTTCCATCGACTCCTCTGCTAGCGCTAGTGGTTTTGATCACGAAGAAACGCTCTAGTATAGGGGAGTGGTCATTAAGTATGTGCTATGCCGGGGCGGAGGGTATCAACAAAATATTTATAAGAATTTCAAACCCCTCCTAACTTTTTCCTAAAATATTTCGTACCCCTGCGCAATTCTTGAAAATTGCTTCATACCCCATCTTGCCTCCAATGAAACTCGCGTTGTTACTCCTCAAAATAAGGATAATCTGAAACGACAGGACGATACTTGACAGCCTCGCTATCATTTTATGCAGGGCCGTAGGAAGCATCTTAAACTTGGGGGGCACGACACTTCAAGGGCACTTTTTTCATTAAGCTAAAGGGGGCACTTCCAGAAACAAAAAAGGGCACTCTTTTGTTTATTGCAAAATCTTGGGGGGCACGTGCCCCCAGTGCAGAGTGTTATTTTTTCATAGACTTCCTGTGACCGCCAACTTTGTGGAGAAAATTTCATGTGAGAAAATTTTTTCGAAACTGTGGTTAATTCTTAACAATGACAATTATGCATTTGAGAGAAGCTGGGGGTACAAGAAGATGGCACCGAATTTAAGATTGTTACAATGCTTAACTTTGACAGTATCAACTATTATTCTCCGAATGATAGGCACATGAATGTGAAATATTGTCAAAGCACTAAAGCAATTTGACACTTGGCAGCTGCATTTAAACTAACCAGCAGGGGCTCAGCAGCTTGCTCTTGATCTTGTGTCTTTGTTTTAAATGATATGCCAAATGTCGTTTTATTTAGAAAAAAGTCTTGTTTGTAAATTAACTTGCTTCAACTGCCGCTGCAATTGAATTCTAAAATCATATAAAATCAACAAACTAGAAATTGCAGGATGAATTTCTAGATGTAGAATACACCCGAGTCTAAGTGCACTGGAAAATTCTACTCTGGTGATTTCCTCAGTGAGATATATACCAGGTAAAATTGAACTATACTAAAAAAAGAAACATCTTAGATCTTGCCTAAGAGCCATTGTTTTGAGATTGTTCATTTTCATTCAAGCATACAATGATATTTTGCTTGTCGTTCTGTCATTCATGACCAAATTAGAACCTTAATATACACAAATAAATTGATCTGGTAATCATCATTGCTTTTTTGTAGTACAGTAAATCCCCGCATATAAGAACCTCCAAAAATAAGAACCTACATGCTGTTTTTCCTAAATTAGGGCACCTCCTAATTAAGAACCTGTTTCAGTTTGATGGAAAAATATGTTCTAATGACAAGGGAAATAAATTCAAATTTGTTATTTTCCTTATTATGTTCGTTTTTTCCCAGTTCGCTGCCCAAATCTGAACCACCTCCTCTGCTATTTGTAAGCTTAAAATTAGTTATTAGGTGCTTAATAACATTGTGAAAACAAAACACTGGGCTGAAAATCTCTTGGTTATAACTGATAATAGGTTATAGGTTTACACAAGGGATCCTTCGAATAAGAACCTTTAAGAACCTTTATACTCTGAAATGAACATAAGTACCTTTAAAATAAGAACCTAATTTAACATGGCTCTCAAAAAAGTAGGTTCTTATACGATTTACTGTATGCTTCAAAACCAAGCAGCCTAAAAAATAGCTAAACTTGCTAATTTTAAAAACAATAACAAGATCAGCTATGCCTGGGAAAACAATTTGGTCCTTGATCTACTTGCCAAGAAAAGAAATTCAGAAATCGTCCGTGTAATCAAATTTTGCTAATTTTTAAATGGGAGTACTTTTTTGTGGGACTCCCAGTAGCAAAACCTAACCCTGGACCAGGGGAGTGAACCTCCCGGTACAAAATGCATCACAAACGAAACCTCAATCAACTTCAAATTGTGCACACTCCGGGAGAAATATCTCCACGCAAATACATTTTCACAATCAAAAATTATGCTGTATTTGGTACAAAATAAGAGCTCCCCAGTGAAAATTTGAGTATTTTTCCAGTTATCGGGACAGTGGCGAAAATCTGACCTCTCACCCACGCACTTACACAGAGTGTTAGAATTACGGATTGACTTGACTCAATTAATTATTGAACTGTCCCTCAAATAATATTACCGTCATTACAGTTCAATCTTTCCTCCCCTAACCAGAATTATTCTCCTTTGCCCAACCTCCATTGCATTTGCATCCAATAAGCACCTCAATTTCATTTAGCAATGGTAAACATATTATAAAGATAAAGTTCGCAACATTTTGGCTTCTTGTTGATTCTGGTCAATTCTTGTGCATGATGATTACAAACATATAGGATCAGTTCTGGCTGCAGACCTTTTGTTTTAAAAGTGGCTGAACAACATGTTTTGGAAAATCAAGTGCAAACAACAAGTATATATCTTTGTATTTATATCTTGGACTTGGCATGTTGTGTGGTAAAATAACTGAATCAAGTATTCATTCAGTGGATGAATAGCTGTGCTTTCTAGTAGTATCAAGGGATTTAATATACAATACTAAGCAATTGGCCATTGACTGGAGGAAAAGGGATCAGGGACAATTTATACGTTTGAACACAGTTGAAAGGGATAAACAACTAACAGACATTTCCCTCTTTGCTGTTGAGAGGAGGAGAGAGGGAAATGGGAGGGGGAACATCCGTTAAAAATATCAAATTGAATGCCAAAGACAGTAGTAGCTTTTAGTGCTTTACAAATGTGACAATAATTAATTTAGTTTCCAGTTTAGGGTCAATATTTCATGCAAAAAGGGGAGACATTTGAGAAAAAGTGTGCATGATTTACTGGAAAAACTATATATATTTGCTAAGCTTGTTTGATTAAAGATCATTGATCTCTTTACTGTGAATGAGGTATTTGTATTCCTGTGAGAATTTTTATTCATTCAAAATACAGTTATCTTCTTATGAAATGTATAAAAATGTTAAATTCCTGATTTAGAATTTCCTGTGAGAAAAAAATACTTTCCTGTGATTTCCTGTGACCAATGGTCATGCGGTCACGGGGAAAATAACGCCCTGCCCCAGTGCCCCCCGGTTCCTACGTCTCTGATTTTATGTACACTGCTTCGCTATCATTTAGATACCTACTTACATATATACACTATTGCATAATTTTTTTTAAACCGTGATTTCATATTTCATACCCCCTCAAAAATATCAATATTTATTTCGTACCCCATCTTGAAGTATTAAAAAAAATCTCGTACCCCTCCTAAATACCCTCCGCCCCGGCATAGCACATACTTAATGACCACTCCCTAGCTATCTATAATCCGCTCATTTCGCTTTAATAAAATCTTTTCACAAACTTTACTTATTGATTGGTTTGTTTCAGTGACAACAATAGAGTCAGGTTGGTTCTCAAATTGGAAGTTCGATGTTTTAAAACGGTGTTTGCCCGAACATCTTGGTACGAAAAAGGCGAGGAAATATGTGAGCAGGCATGATAGTTGTTGTTGTTGAACATTGAAATGTTTGGGTGCATTGATCATTGTTGATTGTCCACGTCCACGGCGA
>REGM01000249.1:209661-220996 GCA_004194415.1 Aurelia aurita | reverse complement strand
CCGTATTATTCATTCTTAATTCAAAAATAATACCTAAAGGTGTTTTTAGACTTTTATTTTTGAAGAAAATGACAAATATTGATGACGTCACAACAACGAAGTGGGTTTTATGACCAAAAATTGTTACAAAACTTGCTAAAAATACTTTAAATGTATTGCAAAACGCAAATCTAAGCATTTTCTACAACTTCCGCTGGAAAAGGTTTCAAATTTTGCAAAATTTACCCAAAATGGCGGCACATGTTACGTCATCATTTAAAAATGCTGATGTCAGCAAATTCCATTGTTCTTGATAAAAAATGAAAGGTCTTTGCTTGCTGATTTTTTTAAGGTATACTAATCAACATTTGAAACTAATTCTGGTTGTAAAAATATCAAAAACATTGATTTTGTCAATACCATCTATCAAATATGGTATTGTCATCTGTCACGTGACTCCCATTGTTCAAAAATTTTATTGTCAAAATGTAGCTAATAGATAATTAGTAGTTGTCAGAAAGTTAGAGAGGCATAGCTAATGCCGTTAATAAATGCTCTGCAAAAAACCGACAGGGGGGTGGAAAACACCCCCCCCGGTTAAATTAGGGTTAAAAAATCCAATTGGCTACAAACAATGAGCCATCGTTCTTCACTGCAATGCTCCAATCAGATTAGGAACTTAAAAATCAGATCCTAAGGAACCATTCATTATTTACAGAGGGGTTGGTACCGAAGAGAAATGATTTCTAGTCCCAAAAATCTTCTTACCCAACTCAAAAGTTGATTGAGAAAACATTTATCCAACCTTTTTACGGGTAAGAAAATTTATTTTACCCAACCCATTTCTCTTCGGTACCAACCCCTGGGGGGCACTATGTATATTTTGGGTACTGGGGACGTGCCATCGGGAAGGGTATCGATTTTCACGATTTTGGTATAAGGAATGTATCGATTTTCGTGATTTTGGTATAAAGTACAAATAAATAGGCCATTTTTGAAAAATTTGGTATAAAGTCGGGTATACTTTTTCGAAAATTTGGTATAAGGAACGCGTATGTTTTTGGAGCTTCGATGGCACGTCCGCAACCAAAATCTGGTAAAGTGCCCCCCCGGGTACCAACCTTTCTGTGAATAATGAACGGTCCCTAATTCTGATTTCAGACAATCTGTGGTGACTATAGTCTCTCATTGAGCTGGCCATCAGCAACAACAATAACAGCGAAATTGAGGGACTAGTGTAGCTAGTCTTCCAAAACCTAACAAACGAATTCGAGTTGTTCATGAACATAGGACTTTTTTGTCTGCAAAGCCCTACAGTAGCATATGTGCACCAAAGGACTTCACCAAATTCACAATCACTTGTATTTAAGCGCCATTTTTGCAGTAGTGATGCGCAACGGTTGTCTGCGCAGAGAACACAAAAACCGAAGCAATGTACAACCGAAAAATCGAAGCAACCGGACAAACAATAGAAAATTCGAGCGGGTGCTTGACACAGAAATATCGATAAGCATTGAATAAGAGCTGAACAGAAAACACGTATTTAAAAGAAACAAATATAACAAACAAGAAAATCGTGAAATGACATGAATAAGAAAACTCTGCTCGAGAATGAAAGTTTAGTGACATTGGCGCACAAAATTAGTGCAAGTGAAGAAAGAAAATCGAAGAACATTTTGGCGGAAAATGCACTCCACAGTTATGCTCCCAGGAGGACACTTTCATCCTCCCAAAGGGATAAAACATGCTAAATCATGTAAAACATGCTAAGTACATGACAGCATTATTCCGGATGATTTCATCCTCCCATGAGGATAAGACGTGCTACAACGTGTTGAAGTCATAGCTGTAAGGCTGAAGTGCATATGATTACTTAAAAGTTAGAAAATTATACGTTTAAAACCTTATTTTGATCAATACTTGCTAACTGACATTATAAATCTTAAAAGGTCAGTCAAAAACAGTTTAACGCTTGCAAGGCTGTAGTTTGCTAGCTGTTCATCAGATTCTCCAAAGTGATTTTTATTGTGTATCTAACATGTCAACTTAGATACCAACATTTATGTGGTTAAAATCGGTCATATTGCTCCTGATTTACAAGTGGTTTTATAAAATGTTGTTTTGCCTCGGAATCGTTCAAAATAGGCCTCAACTCTCAATCAGATTTGCCAACTCCACAGAGATGAAACTTAATCGAGCTATCTTATTGACTAGGCAATCACAGGGCCAGCAGCCCTGCTATTCATTTCACTTTGGATTTTTTTTAGCTGTTTTCATGTAGTTTTACGGGCAATGCTTCTCATTTCAAACTTCAGTTTGAAACGAGAAGCATCGCTGCGTAGGAGCTCAGGAAAGAAACACAGTTAAAATTTGTTTGAAAAATAGAGGCATTCAAGTGAAATTGTGAGGATATAAGGACAAAGGAAAAACAACATTATCAATCACGTGGAAGAGAAAACAAAATTGTTTTCAGTATCGATCGTCATGCGTAATTGTTAGCAAAATTCGATAAAGGATTTTAGGCATGTTTTGAACTCTTATTGCTGATAACTGGGGAGCAATACAACTGATTTAAACCAACTATATTTTGTTATCTAAGTTGACATGCTACTTACATATTGGTTGCTAGTTTCAAGGCATCGAGAGAATAAGTAACTGACAACAGGCTTTGAAACGTTTTAAAAGTTTTCTTACTCACAAGGTATAAGAACCAAAGGTTTGATGCGGGAGGGTTTCTTTCAGACATTTATGACCAAGTTAGAAGCTTTTAATGCGAACAAAACATTAATTTTTCTATAATCTGTGCTTTTTTAAGTATGCTTCAAAACCAAAAGAATGAAATTTGTTAAATTTCAAACCAATTTAAACGATAAACTATACCTTGGAAAATAATTTGGATCTTGCTCAGATATCCTTGCCAAGACAAGAAACATGAAAATTATTCTTCCAATCAAATTTTAGTGATTTTTACACGTGGAGACGTTTTTTGGGATACCGGTATAGTAGTGCTCTTTGTGATAATGATTTGAGAGTTGGAAATCTACACTTTATCTGAATTCTGACTATCCCAACCCCTTGCAATCTAAAATCTGCTTGAAATGTTGCAAAAGAACTATTATGCCTTCCTACTATCCTGAAAGCAAAACACAATTTTCTCCATAGCTATTGCTTTATCAGTCATGTTACTGCAAACTGGTCAACTCATTATGGTGCATACCAGCCCCTTCAGTGTCCCCACCAGCCGTGCCAATTTTCTCCACCAGTGATGTGCCCTTTTCTGTCAAAAAATCTTTTCAGAAGATGATAAATAAATGTAGATTGAAGACAGGTTTGATAAAAGACGTAATAAAATCAGCATTATTATATATATCACCGCTATGTATCAATTTTTGTTATCAGATTTGTCATCTCGTTTGCTTTGATGCTAACTTGGTATTCGATAATTAATTTGTTCCAAAAAAATTATTAATATGAGTGAGTCCTAATCTGATGGCGTTACTTTAAAGGACACCTAAGGCAACAGAGACTTGTCCTCTGGCATGTTAAAACAGACTCGTATAGCTGTCTCCATTGACTATTTAAAACTCTCTTTAGATAGATTCCTTTCAATAGATTCCTCACCAGTAAAAATGTCTTAAAAGGTGCCCTGAATCTATAGGAATATCATGCTCTTGTAGCGCCGCTTACGTTCTCGTAGAAGCATATCTTGTTTTTCAAGGTAGACTTCAGACAGTGGATAATCCAGTATCTTTTGCTTCTATCCTCGAATCAATTGGTGCGACCCTTCTAAAGCCTGGAGAGATCAATTGCGCATATCTCTTGAAACGTGCTCTGAATTCTGGGATGCGCAGACAGTAAATGACAGGATTGACAGCTGAATTTGCCATGGCAACTGTTATGCAACAAGCATAGAAAATCTCTCTCCATGTAGCAGATATGAAAGTAGAGTTTTTTAGCAAAGTGCTAATGGCTACCACAGCCAAGTAGACAGCACTTGGGGTAAATGTAGCCAATATGAAAAAAATTACTAGAACCACAGCTTCTGCAGCCTTTATAAGGCCTTTCATCTCTCGCGCCTGTGACTTGCGGCGAGTCATCGTCACCTTAAGGGAATCTTCTTGATTCTTAACAATTTGAATGATGAAGATATAACACGTAATCATTATCAAAATTATTGCGGAAACATAAACGATAACGATCACTTGATAGACAACCTCGTTGATATATCGAGAGAAAGGCACTCCGAGGGGCACCAGCCAGGATAGCATCAATAAACTGGCAATCTTCTTCTTCGGCATGTATTGACAGTAATTCACAGTTTTGGATAGATGCTTATAACGATCATAGCTTACAACTGCAATGGAGCTGATCGATGCCCCCAAAAATTGCACAGACAAGAATCTCCTTATAATGTTGAATTGGCAGTTAGACCTGT
This sequence comes from Aurelia aurita, assembly GCA_004194415.1. Lineage (NCBI taxonomy): Eukaryota > Metazoa > Cnidaria > Scyphozoa > Semaeostomeae > Ulmaridae > Aurelia > Aurelia aurita. The sequence goes on along the minus strand of REGM01000249.1, from coordinate 216,582 downwards.
ATTCTGCTGAAAATAGTTGCATGATATGTAGCGGCCCAAGGACGACTCCAACAAGGAGATCAGTTATAGCTAGGGACATTAGGCAAACATATGATCTTGTGTGAAGATTTTTTGACCTGATGATGATAAAGAGAACAATAAAGTTGCCAATTGATGATGCAAGGCACTGTACTATGTGAAAAACTGCGAGGATATAGGCAAGCATGGTTGGTACATCGAGGTTATGGATACAATAGGCCATGTTGACGTTATTAAGCTGAATCACCAGAATTTTTAGTTATAACTGTAAAATGCAAGTGACAGCTGACTTTAAAACGCAAGAGGCGATTTTCCTTGGTCAGATTGAATCTCTCCCAAAAATCTGGCGAACTGTCCCAGTTTCTTCGCTTTGTGATTATTTGAACTTGTCTCACAAATAGGTTTCAGTTATAACTCTATACCTGTATGAGTGGTAGCTGATTTTGAATCCCAATTTCAAAGCTAAATTTAACATTCAACTGTTGTGAATGCAAGAGGCAATGTTGCCTGGTCAGATTGACCCTCTTCCGCAAATCTGATGAGAGCTTAGATGTCTTACCGTCTGCTGTGTGTACTTGGTTGATCTGTCTTGTTAGAATGTGTATACAGGGAGACCAGACCTACTGCTAATTGGGTATTTGTTTTATTGTATTTTTATATCAAATTATTAATCTCTTTAGAAAGATCCCGATGACATGTGGTTTCCAGAGTCCAAAATAATTGTAAACAATTCTCAGGTCAAACATTTCTCCCTACCAAACCTTGCGCTAATTTACAATATACTGGGCGTGCCTAGGGTATAGCTAGGGTGTGGCTAGTACGTGACAGTGGCTATCACTGACTAATTATATTGAGAAAAAAACGAGAAGCTAATTACCTTGATGAATTTGTGGTTGGGCTTGTCGTAATTAGCACATAAAATATTAACACGCAACCAGGGGAGAAAAGCAAAAAGCCATCACCGTTTGAATGGCTGCTGGTCCCTGAATACACTCATATTTTTATAATAAACCGCTGGTAAGAGACTGTAGTAGCCTCTTCCAGAAAATTAGGAAAATCTACTAGAAGCGACCAAAGGTCGATTCAATGTTAATAACTTTTCCAACTTTTGGTTATGAGACAGCTCATCATCCCTATAACGGTCTTAGTTCGTAAGGGAGCGTGTTTATTTATGTTCTTACGAAACGTGCATACTAAATCTTCATAGGCAAGATTCGGATCCTCTGAAATGCATTTGAGGTTGGCATTTTTAACATCAGACAAGAAACTTGCTGGGGAGAAATTCTTATAACTCCTGTATACAATCTTCTTTGACTTAAGTCGAGGAATGCATGACTTCATGCAAGTGGCTACCAGGGATTGGCAATCACTTAATTCGGTCTTTACAGCAGATGTCTTTTGAAAATTCTGTTTGCGATTTACAAAAATTACGTTTACGGAAGAGCTATGACCAATTGTAAAACAGGTTTTGTCCTTTACTAAATTGTCAAGACCGAACACATCGCAGAACACTTTTAGATTTTCAAAACCGGGATGTGTGCGATTCTGCCAGTCTACGTTTATGTCACCTATAACGATAGCATTTTCGTATTTGTCTAGAGCGTTATTTATGCAAGTTGATAATTCTTGGAAACATGTATTGATATTTGATGAAATCTGTAAACTGCGAAATTTGCCCACTTCATTTTATTTGTATCTAACTCCGTGCAAGTCATTTCTAAGTGTTCATTCTCTAAAGTTGGTACTCTATTACTTTTCTATTAAATTGCATAAGACCTCCACCATGTTTATTTTTGTCCTTTCGTAATGGAGTTTAGTAATTTTTAACAATAAAATTTTGAGTTGGAAAGTCATTACTTAGTTTAGTTTTTGCTACTACCAGAGTATCAGATAGGGTTTTCTGCATTCCCTAAGGTAAAATATTTTGTTTCGTAAGCTATTTATATTTAGACATGTAATTAATGGATTGTTTGTATACTTGTTTCGTAGCCTAACTATAATTCCTTTAATTCATGAAATTCCCCATTAGAGTTTTCCGTGCTTTCATTATGTGAAATATGCTCCCCTCTTGTGGGGGTGATTTGATTGCATAGTATTTCTGCTGATGACAAAACATTTGATGACCAGCTAGCATTTACCGATGAAATTACTATTCTAGGCATTATTCCCCAGTCAGGTCTGTGTAAGATACATTGTAAAGTTTCTTTATTTGTAGATTTGATGATAAAACTTAACTATGCATGTTGTTGGAATAATTAACTTTTTAAAAACAAATCTACCCGTGTGGTTTCTTAGCTGAGGATGGTAGGAGATCCTAGCGAAACGTTAAACTTTCAGAATTCGTCTATTCCACTCTCTTTGTTTTGATTGATTTGGGACTTTCTAGCTCACATTGTAGAGTTTTCTGTAATGACTTTCGTTCCATACTGATTCAGATGGAGACCCCATCTATTTAGATGAGCTGGATTCAAGTTCTCGTGATGTATGAAACCAATTCGACGCTCTCTTAATTTTTCCAAAAGCAAGACATTCCCCTCTCTCCTCTTTGATTCCAGTTCTGGAGAGTCTGTTCTTCTTATTTGTCCCGATACAGTTGCTTTCTGCCCACATGCTTGAATTTGTTGTGCGATCTCAGTAATTTTCTGATTAATCTCCTGTGGCTCTTCGTGTCTCAAAACATTTGTGCCGCAGCGCAGAATCACTTCACCAGGCTTTGACTTGAGCTTTGGTTCGATGTAGGACTGCATGATGTCGGTAGTAGCACTTGGGAAAGTGTTGACGTGTACGATGGTATCACGCATTTGGTAGTTGATATCTTGTCTTTTAATTTATTTCTTCATTGAGTCTCCGATAATAAAAACCTTCTTTTTTTGGGCTGAAATTTTGATCTCTTTGTTGATTCATATTCCTCGTTCTTCCAATCTTCGTTGATTCCTCGTCTTCGTCTTCTTCCTCGTCCTCGTTAAGATTAGCAGCAAAATTCGCACATTGACTCGTGAAATAGTGAATGAAGAAGGTAGAGCATGCTATCAAAAACCACATGGTGAACTGTCCAAATACAGACTACCATCCAGACTACCATGGTGAACTGTCCAAATGGATTGTTTGTACAGACTACCATGGTGAACTGTCCAAATAAGACCAAATATGCCCATACTTTCAAGATAAACTCTCCAAAATCTTGTGTGGTTTCAGGGAGGGGTATAGCACGCAACATGCTTTGATGAGATTGATAGAAAAATGGAGGAAATGCCTTGACGCATCAGGTATAGTAGGAACGATTCTGATGGATTTATCCAAGGCCTACGACTGTCTGCCTCATGACCTCCTTATCGCAAAACTGGAGGCGTATGGATTTGATTTCAATAGCCTTTGCCTAATGTATAGCTATCTGGATTGCCGCCATCAAAGGGTAAAGATTGGTTCGCATAGAAGTACCGCAAAAAGAATAAAACTTGGGGTCCCACAAGGATCTGTCCTAGGTCCCTTGCTCTTTAACATATTCATCAATGATCTATGTCTCATGAGACTAGACTCTGAGATATGTAATTTCGCAGATGATAACACCATATACTCATGTGGGCTAGACCTACATGAAATTGTTACCAATTTGGAAAATGATCTTAGTAGATTGTTCGAATGGTTTACAAACAATGGAATGGTTGCAAACCCAAAAAAATTCCAGCTAATGTTCCTTGGTTTGAAGGGGCAGAGAGGACTACGACTTAACATCGAGGAGAACAAATTATGTGCAACAGATCATGTTAAATTGCTAGGGATTGAAATTGACAACAGATTAAAGTTTAACAAACACGTGAAAACGCTATGTTCAAAAGTCAACAAGAAAATTAGTGCCTTTTCTAGGCTAAATATGTATATTTCTAGAGAGCAGGCATTAACAATTTGCAACGCGGTTATTTTATCGAACTTCAATTATTGCCCTTTGATCTGGCTATTCTGCAATAAAGGTGCAAACAAAGAGATTGATCGTACACACAAACGTGCTCTTCGGATCCTCTATAAAGACTACGAATGTTCCATTGAAACATTGCTCGCTCGAAGTGACAGCTTTAGTATACATGTTAGAAACTTACAGAAATTAATGACGGAAATCTACAAGTCAATGAATCATCTTAATCCATCGCTTGTATGGGAATTTCATGAAAAGAAACATGTAACTTATAATCTAAGGATACAAAATCTATGTAAACTGCCACAAACTAAGACACAGGGCTTTGGACAAGAATCACTGTCTTTTAGAGGGAGTTTCCTTTGGAACACCCTCGATGACAGTGTCAAAAATGAGCCAACACTTTCGGCTTTCAAAAAGAGGATCAAACACTGGGCTGGAGATAAATGCACCTGCAAGATATTCCGCTGATTTTTGTATAAAGTATATATTGATATTTTTTGTTTGTAAATAGTTGGTTTGAATTAGTATATCTATTACTACCGTAAATACCAACTTTAAATATGGATTACATTACATTACATTACCAATTATAAATCTATATTTGATTGGGCTATACCTAGTTGTATGATAAAATACTAAACGGGGCACCGAATGATGCCAATCACGTGACCAATGAATACCTGAATTTGCATACCACTGCCTAGCATTGTGCTCGTCCCCAGCAACATCAGGAATAGCAAAGGTATGAGGGTACCTACCTAGGCCAAGCATGAAACCCCTTCCCCTTATTTAGACTTACATTGAGGCTATGCTCCAATGCTCACATTCATAAATTCACTGACAAGCAACAAATTAGTCGCTTGTGTGTACTTTTGTGTAAGCCTTATTTTAATTTCCATGAAACTCACTCTGACTAACTTTAAAGTCATATTTGCACATATTTTTACCTAAAAACATGATTTATTCTTTCTTTCAAACATTGTGAAATAAACACATAAAGCATATGTAAAAGATTTATCAGAAAAGAACTACCAGTACTGTTCTAAAAGCCAATGAGAACCTCCTGGTTACTGACCATAATATTAAATGTGTCTAATTTTCTGTAGGATTTTCAAATAAACCAGCCATTGTCAGTTTGTTTGCTTGTATAGCAGATACTGTGAAAATGAAAATGGTAAAATTTTCCAGCGTTTGATGTCCAATCCATCAGACATGTGAAAACACAGCTTTCAAATATTCCAAGGGCTGTGCAATGGATAACTGGGTACTAGGGAAATGCCAACCATAACAGTATTCACTTTAAATGGTTTGTTATTCAAGCATTCTCACTGAAGAGGCAGCCGGATGGCTGCGAAAATTTTGAGAAAAAAAAAATGTGTAAGTGTCTTTAAAATAATGGTTTTTATAATAAGAATGTATGAAATTACCAAAATATGAAAAAAAGATATCAATTTTAAAGATTTTGGATATAAATCATCTATACCAACAAGTTTTTAATTACACTTTCTTACACAAATGTTGCCAAAAACTAAAATTTTGTGGATCTTTGAAGGGAATCGATATCTTGTTGAAGCTCACCCAGACCAAGAGGGGAACAATGAAATAGCCTATTGTATTTGATAATCTTGGCATGTTTCATTGTATAGCTAAAAAGCAACAGGTGTGTAGGAATTTTCTTTGGCACATTAATAACATCGACTCATTATACCTATGTCAATTCAATTTAAAGATTTTGGTTGAAACGAAAGTACTATCTATAAGGTTTTTGAAAGTTGTCATCAAATTTTGTAAATAATTTGGCATGAACAAAATACTTTATTTTAATTTTATAAAAGAGTCCTGATTGAGCAATATTATTTTACATTTTGAAGAAATTTGACAAATTTTTGAATGTGCGCAACAGTGATAGAGGTGCTAATGCCCTGTGCAGTTGTCTTTTATGAGAAATTTAGATGTTTAATCATGTTTATTAGTTTCTCAATTATTAAAAACGGGTGTTTAATCGTATTTCTGCTGTTTGTACTATGCTTGTTTCCATAATTACAGGTGTCTATTTTATGTAACCCAAAATATCTCTCTGGTGCAGGATCATAATGTCTCCTCAAAATTTCAACTTGACTGAAGTGATTGATTGTGTCAGCAGTGGTGGTCAATAAAGCTGTGACGACCTGAAACAGAGGATTGAAAACTACATTTTTGTACAGAATGAAAATGTTAAAGCCCTAATACCTTGCTTGCAAGAGATTCTGTAAAATGTTTAAATGCTAGACCAACTTTTGACAGGAAATATTTTATACTATTCAGGTGATAAAAATACCAACTGAACAAATTTATTATCAAATACAAATAATGGGCAGAGATAGACTGGAAACAATGAAATTGATATTAAATAAGTTTAAAAGCTTTGTATTTTCTGTAATGATGTTCATTCATTCATTATTTTATTTTAAGTAGGCCGGAAAGATTTCTAGCTATATTAAAGCTAATGTAGGCCTACCAGGAATGCCGCATCCAGGCATGGGACCCCTAGTTTAACGTCCCTTCCGAAGGACGGCGAAGTGAGTTGCTTGGCCAGGCATTTGGACGGTCATCCATCCGGATTTTGACCTCACATGATCAAGCTTAACTTCAGTTACCTAACGGCAAATGTATAAGCCGCTCGGCCACTCACCCCACGATATTATTTCTAACCTTTAGTGTGTAAGGATAACATATATTGGTAGCACTTATGTAGTGCCCTCAAAACGGATGATATGACTGCAAGAAAAGATTGAAAAATCTAAACTGACTTATCTCTAACTAGCAGCCCTTAGATTAGGCCCCATATCTTTGATTTGATCTTACTTTTTTTGTGCTGCCACACAACTGTTACAATTTTCATTGAAGGTTTGTCTCAAAAGTGTTCTTTAGTACTGGTCTGGTCTGGTCTGGTCTGGTCTGGTCTGGTCTGGTCTGGTCTGGTCTGGTCTGGTCTGGTCTGGTCTGTTCTG
>REGM01000249.1:191281-208725 GCA_004194415.1 Aurelia aurita | reverse complement strand
CTTTTTCCATTAAAAACACTCCAATGATGCATTTGTGATGGATTATCACCATTTTGAGGCTTCTTTTTGTCCATTTTTACATGGAAAAAATTTATAACATAAATTACGTCACCAGAATTGAATAATTTCTACCAAAATATCATTCAAAAAGCGCTATTTACAATAAAATAACATTTTTCAGCAAGTATTTTGACAAACTAGACCAAAAACCGCATACAGTTCTTTCAAAATCTTCGTTAAACTCAAATTTAACTTGAGAACCTGATTTTGGCCACTTTTCAACTTTATGACGTCACTGTGACGTCATAGGGCGTGGCAACCACACCCAAATTGTGCTACATTTTGCAAATTACTTGATCTATGACTGTGCCAAGTTATACTGAATTCTGGTGAGTCTAAGGCTGTTTTCAGAGGGGGGGTGGAAAGCACCCCCCCCATATATGGTAGCTTGAAAAAAGCCCATATGGATTAGGGTTAACTTCACTAAAAACTAGTTGTTTGATTAGAAAAGGCTTATTCCTCGTAGCTATAGTTTCCCACTTTTTCTGTGTTCTAAATATGTTGCTTGCAGGCAATACGTTGTTTTGAAGGTTCACACGCGTACAAAGGATCACGGAGAGCAAAGTGTCTTTAAAAAGATAGAAGATGGCACTTCAAATTTTTATCAATAATTGATTAAACACCTTTCTGTTATAATTGCCAAATGTTAAACAACACAATTGCCGCAAAGAACAATTCTTTTTTAAATCTGCATATAGAATACAACTGAATGCAGTTTCTCGGCCAAGCAAGGTATCTAAGCAACTAACACGGGATAGGTAGCAAACCAAATATTGAATTGAATTTTTCAACGTGAGGCACACTAGAAATTTACTTTAAGTCTATTTAAAGACTGAGGGTTTTATCAATCAAAACGGAGAATAAGGTTTCTTTTCTATCATTTCAAATACTCTGAACTAAGACTTGTGCTCTTCAAAGGTAGTGAAAGAAACATTTCTCACAGTCCTTTTTTCTTCACGGATTAGTGTCGCAGAATCACGCATAGTAAGTGGCTATAGGCCATCAATTAAACACGTGTCAATTTGTTGGGTAAACTCAAGGTACAACTGCCACTACCCCATAACCCATAGCCGCAAAATGCTTCAATAAAAGGTGAGTTCGTAGCATTGCAAGCCTGGCTTCAGGATCATCATTGCTCAGGTGTTTGTGAATTAGTATCAACTCGTATGGTCAATTATAGACATGGTTGCCCTTGAGCTTGGGTTTATATTTTTCCTCTATATTGCAAGTTACGATGCACGTAATTCACAATCGGACTTTGAGCATTCAGTCTGGTTAGACGAAGGTAATTACAAACTGCATTGGAAAGTCAATCAAACAAAGAAGACAATAATTTTCGGTGCAGAGGTCAAAACAACGGGATGGATTGGGTTCGGAATATCTGAAAAACTTACTGGAAAATTGCCAAATGCTGACTTGATGATTGCTTGGATGCAACCGGATGGCGAGGCAAAGTTAAAGGTAATATGAATTTAAAACATAGTTTCCAGTTGGTATCTACTACCGAGTCAGTAAAAAAGGGTTAAACCTTTTGAAAGATTTTAGAAATTAATCCAATGAGCGGATCTTACAAATTCTTGCTCTAATCCCTTAGTAATCAGGGGTTGGCTCACAGTTGACTATGTAGTTGTTTTAAATTTCACGTGAAAAATTAATAATTACTGCACCAGCCATGACTCGAACTCGAATCAAGACGGCTTCGATCCAACGATCAATCAACTGCACCACTGAAGGATAGGCGTCAAGTTTTCAAAGAGGCTAGTGTAAATTGTCGTTACTTCTCGGATTACTTCTTTCCTTGGACTAAATACTTTGAAACACAATTTAACTACATTGCTACGATTTCAGCGCTGGATTTAACTGAAATCTTCTATATTTTCAGAATAATGGGGTTTTTCTTTTGTTTTAAATTCAAGAAAAGTTTAAAAAAACCATCGTTGAGCAGTTTTGAGGGATAATTTTCTAGAAAAATATAGTTGATGAATGTCTACAATATGGTATCAATTAAAGGTATTTCACTATTATGGTTTACAATTTAAAAATTTGATGACGTCACATCCTCCAATGAGTTGAAATATGAAATACGCCATTATTGCTGCCTGAGCCTGCGAAGGCAGAACCTATGCTGGATTTCACATTATTTCGGGGTATGTGGGTATGTAGGTATGGGTCGCAGTGACTTTCAGCCAAACAGAGTTTGAACAATAACTAGATTCAATTCATAAGTAGACTTGTTCCAGGTCAATTTCCTGAGGTCCGTCTGACAGATCCCTTTCCTATAATTCCTGGATCCGCCTTTTCAACATTCCGTAAAGGAACACAGTGGTGTCTCTCTCGCCTAATTTAGCAACATTTGCTGACGTCAGCACTTAACCAAGTGACATAAACAAGAACAAATGACGTCATGTTGTTTCCATATCGCGATTGTTACTTGTGCCAAGTTTCAAATCTCTAGCATTTATGGCATTGAGAATAAACCAGAGTTTCAAAAAGCCTAGTCTGGATATGGTTAACATTATTCTAAAATGGCATTATTTCAAGACATTTATAAAAAATTCGTGACAATCTTTTGCAGTTCAGGACCTTAAAGTCTTTGGTAAATAGATTGTCTTGGTCGAACAATGCCCGATGGAAAACACAAAGATTTTTTCGCAAGGGTGGTCGATTTCGCCTATTATCTGGAATAAAGCATTTTCGTTTTTATTTAATCAACTGGTTATATTTGTATGGTATTCTGCGTTTAATTTTGCTTCGAATGACATATAATGTTGTTTGGTATTACGTTTTAACGAACGGCCGTGGAAACTAGAGTTTCTTAATCACTGCATGAAGGGTTACAGTAACCTTAAATGAGTGAAATATGCTGAAATATGCTGTAATTTCGAAAATATTCAAGATTTCAAAAGCCCAACTGTAGAGTTATGGCAAAGTGCCATTTACAATTGCTTTTTGAAGATTTGCAAGTTACGATGCGCGTAACTTACAATCGGAATTTGAGCATCCAGTCTCGTTAACACCTCAAAGCTAACAGTGATGTTTATAAATCTGCTCTGAAACTGTTTCCTCCCAGCTTCTTGAAAACATAGAAAAATTGCTTCGAATAGTGTAAATAAGAGCTTGGTACCATTTCTGTTCGGGTAGACACGGTTGCTGCTTGACTACTAGGGAGTAGTGGGCTTTCAAACAAGGATTGTTTTTCTGATTCACCCGGTAGTATTCCAAAGTTTCCTATAATCGTCATCATGACGTCGCAAGTAAATGGCGCATACTTTCGCAAAACAACATCGATCTTCGGAATCTAGGTAAAAAGTGATAACGGAGAGTGACAAATTAACAAAATCTTTCGCACTGGATTCGGACTGGATTAAAATAAAATGAACTTTTAAAGTTTATGCCGGGTGGCCGGATTAATTTAGCAAGAAGTGTTGAGTGATTCAACTGCCTAGATTTCGGCTTTATCCAAAGTAATCATCAAGCAAAATCTAACGAGCAGATACTCTGATATGAACCAAGCCTAAAGGATTGCAGAAACGAACTTACCATGATCCTTGCGCCTCAAAGAATTTGGATTGATTTGATTAGTTGAATGAGTCATAGGAAGCAAAGAATGTTGGTAAAAAAATCCCTCTTGCAATCATTAATAACGTGATCTCTGATTGTGCACTTCGTGGCAGAATATTTTCTGGTTGCCGAGATACCTTGATTAGCCAAAAAACTGTATTCAAATTAGACACCATCATTTCCTCAGAAACAAGTGGTTTTTTAGTGCATTAATTGTATTTTTGGCAACAAGGACAGATTTCGTTTTCGACGAATGAGCGCATTTGTTGACATTTCTGGCCTCGACCAATCAGCGAGTTCCATTTTTCAGCGCTGACTGGCATGACGTCATGTCAATAGGGGAAGCTGTGGGGAAAACCTCTCCCCCTATATCGCTCGAGCTGACAGTGGTTATCCAACTTTTGAACTGTTTATTGTGTTTACGTATATCTTTAGTAAATTTTGAAACTTTTTGCCAATGCAACTTTTGATTGCTAATGTTTGTCAAGAGAAAATTGATTTTTAAATCTCGTTTAAATTTCAAACCTTCGGTTAGGATGCAGTCCTTGCCTGAACTTGAGTCTCCCACTCGAACTTAATTTTTCAATCCATTTTTTCTACTTCCCCAGGACAGGGAAAAATGCCAACGCATAATTTAAGATCTGGAGAATTTCATGATGAATCTAGAACTTTATTCGGCTGAATATCGCTCCAGAATGTCCGAAGAAGTATGGCCTGAAATTGTTGACGGCAGCCGGCCTGCCATAGGCTCAACCAGAAAGCGCCAGCAGATTTATTTCCAACGAGAAAGCGTAAATATATAGGTACTCACCAGTCTTTTATCTGCTACGACGAACTAAAACTCCATACGAGCAAACATCCACTGCTTTCATGTGTAAACAACGAATTTACCAACGATAAATTAAATAATTTGTACAAGTTTCATCACCACGTTCTTCATCCAGCCAGCGTAAAAACTTGCCCGAAATGAACAAGCCATAAGCCATCAAATGTCTGAACCGAAAAGATAGCGAAATTGACAAGCTCACAAAAGCAGTTGTTTTTATTGTAGGAGTCGATTTCTATTCCTTAGACAAATCATTTCAGATTTAATTTGCAAAAATTGACCATGAAAAAGATATTTTTATGAGCTTGTCAAACATTCATGCGACTAACTTGTCTTTTACAGACCTGGTGCAATGGGTGTGAGCATTGAATCTTCGCGTGAGAAGGGCATGAGGGAGAAAACTTAAACAGGGGGCCTTTTCTCTGACAATCCAAATATATGGACAATCCAAGCATTATGCGGGGATAGGGAAGCATAACAAATAGAGAATGTGGTGCGATCCCTTAGTAGAACTATCGACAGTATCATAGTAATACAATTAATCTTGTTATAAGAAACTGCTTATGAGGAAATGTACGCTCGATTCTTCAAGAATTAGAAACCTTGCTACCCTAGCTGGAATAAACAGCTAAGAAAATTGTGGTAGCAAAACTGTCCTATAAAACTTAAGAAGTTTTGACACCAGCCCAGACCCAAGCCTTTTTAGAAAATACATGCTAGTAGTTGATAAGTGTCAATACGCAGAATTATGCTCGCACCAAGTTCTTAATGACAACAGAAAAAGTCGAATATCCGTTGAATTTATGAATATTTCGTGTCTCCTTTGCTTCCATGGGCGATAGATGAGGTTTGTGTTTGTGTGTGTGTGTGTGGGGAAGGGGGGAGTCGATCACCGCCACTACTGTTCTGAAATGTTCCTCGGAGAACTGACAATACTAAAAAAAAATTATTCCGTATGAAACAAAGAGCATCTGTTATAAGTTTCAAGGATTTCTACCTCCTCCCAAAGCGATTGAATTTCATCATTTTATATAGAATCAAACCTGCCAAATTGGCACAAAACTCTTAAGTCACCGAATAATTAAGAAACTTGATTAGGCCTACAGGAAAACATTTTTCATTGCACTAGCTCTACTCAGGGATCGTACCACATTCTCTATTTGTTATGCTTCCCTATCCCCGCATAATGCTTGGATTGTCCATATCTTTGGATTGTCAGAGAAAAGGCCCCTTTTTTAAGTTTTCTCCCTCATGCCCTTCTCACGCGAAGATTCAATGCTCACACCCATTGCACCAGGTCTGTAAAAGACAAGTTAGTCGCATGAATGTTTGACAAGCTCATAAAAATATCTTTTTCATGGTCAATTTTTGCAAATTAAATCTGAAATGATTTATCTAAGGACAGTGGCGGACTGGCTCATAATTTTTCACCGGCCATGGAGGACTTAAGGGGGCCCTAGTGGGTGTGGCCTGAAAAAATGAGGGTGTGGTAAAGAGAACATTTCGTCGCAATCAGCAGCATGGCTAGTGCAAATTATGTGGGGGTATTAAAATGAGAGGGTCTGGGGGCAAAGCCCCCAGGAAAATTTTCGGGGACACGCCTTCTACTTTGGCTTAGAACACTTCTACAAATCCCTTGTTTGCCAGTGCTAAAATAGAATTTTGACCATTTTGTAACAGATTTTTTATAAATTAGCATCCCACATCACTTTATTCATTAAAAGAATATACTGCTACATTTTCCCAACGTTGAAATAAAGCTCGTGTTGCACATTATCACTAATCGATTTTTAAATCCCCAAATCACCACGACAAATTTTCTCTCTGTCCATTCATGTCGAGTCTTTTGAAAAATTGATTGATGTTTTGTTATTGTTTTCAGTGTTTTCGAGACCGAAAATTTTAAGAAACTCGATTACAGCTCAAGAAAAAGAAGACTAAAAATTTTACAAAAATCCTTGAATCTAATTATGAATTTTAGCTAAAATTAAGTTATAAATCTTCAAAATCAGTACAGTGAACGATTTATCGTGGTCTGTCTAAAGTGGATAGTTTTTTTGGCGCACGTGGTATACAGGGTGTCCCAAATAAAAGGTAACAGATTTCATTAGGGCTAGCGATGCCAATTTAGCTCCAATCAATTCGCAATAACTTTTAAGTTAATCCTGAAAAGTTACCTTGAACATAGGCACCACGTTTATTGATATTGGTGCTTCCAAAGTTGAAATATTATTCTTTCAAATTCAAATAAGTTCAAATTTGACTTCTCCTCCAAACCACAGCTTTGGCGTTTTTGCCTAAGCAAATTCCTGAAGCACATTGAAATTAAGAATGAAAATTAAAGAAAAACTAAGAAATGCATTATAGGTGAACTCTAGAAAATACTATATAATATGATCTCATTATTGTTCAAATTTTATCAAGGCTAGTATTGATTTATTCGCTGTTCTTCAAGAATTTGCTTAGGCCAAAGCGGCAAAGCTCTGTTTTGGAGGTGAAGGCAAACTTAAACTTTGGAAGCACAAAAATCAACCAGCAAGGTATCTATGTTCAAGTTAACTTTCCAGGATTTGTTTAAAACTTATTGCGAATTGATTGGAGCTAAATTCGCATTGCTAGCCCTGATCAAATCTGTTGTCGCTATTGACTCACTTGAATGACCGACAATGTCATAAGACTTTGTACGGCAAGTATTGGTTGTCATAGGTCCTCTCGTGGCGTCGATATTTTGACAGAAACCTTAAAAGCACACGTTTCATTTACCTAGTTTACTAACAAGGAGCGATCTCAATATATAGTGAGATGTTTATTATTCGAAAGGGGACATCAACGAGGAAAATTTCTCTTTTTTGCAGAAGGGGCCCTTTTTCAGCGAAAAGGGGCCCTTTTTGCCAGATTTTGAGAGGGGCCCACCGGCCACGGGCCGGTGGGCCGGTGGGCCAGTCCGCCACTGTCTAAGGAATAGAAATCGACTACTACAATAAAAACAACTGCTTTTGTGAACTTGTCAATTTCGCTATCTTTTCGGTTCAGACATTTGATGGCTTATGGCTTGTTCATTTCGGGCAAGTATTTACGCTGGCTGGATGAAGAACGTGGTGGTGAAACTTGTACAAATTATTTAATTTATCGTTGGTAAATTCGTTGCTTACACATGAAAGCAGTGGATGTTTGGTTGTATTGGGTTTTAGTTCGTCGTAGCAGATGAAAGACTGGTGAGTACCTATATATTTACGCTTTCTTGATGGAAATAATTCTTCTGGCGCTTTCTGGTTGAGCCTATGGCAGGCCGGCTGCCGTCAACAATTTCAGGCCATACTTCTTCGGACATTCTGGAGCGATATTCAACCGAATAAAGTTCTAGATTCATCATGAAATTCTCCAGATCTTAAATTATGCGTTGGCATTTTTAACTGTCCTGGGGAAGTAGGAAAAATGGATTGAAAATTGAAGTTCGACTAGGAGACTCAATTTCAGGCAAGGGCTGCATCCTAACCGAAGATTTGAAATTTAAACGAGATTTAAAAATCAATTTTTTCTTGAAAAACATTAGCAATCAAAAATTGCATTGGCAAAAAGTTTCAAAATTTACTAAAGATATACGTAAACACAATAAAATGTTCAAAAGTTGGATAGCCACTGTCAGCTCGAGCGATATAGGGGGAGAGGTTTTCCCCACAGCTTCCCCTATTGACATGACGTCATGCCAGTCAGCGCTGAAAATGGAGCTCGCTGATTGGTCGAGGCCAGAAATGTCAACAAATGCGCTGATTCGTCGAAAACGAAATCTATCCTTGTTATTTTTGTCAACTTAGGCCTAGCGAAATTAGCTCCATTCTAAATTGCTAATTGGAATACAATGATTGGTGAATGAAGTACATAAATAGACGATTGCGCTAAAGATAGTGTCTGAAATATTTTTGCCATGATCCTTTGTGCTTGACCAGTAATAACAACCTAAAATTGCTTGAGACCCAAAGGATCATGGTAAAAAGTTCCCTAAAGCCATCACAACTATGTTTTGCATTTGCCCATGTAGGCACAACTTCAATTAGCGACATTTTTGGCCAATAATGGCTGAGAATTACTGTAGCTTTATGACCTTGACAACTTTTTTCCACGAATCACACATTTCATTATCGTTAGTTAATAGTTTATTCATTGAAATGCTTACTTTTCCCGACGTCAGTAACAAATGATTTCTTCTTAGGATTGCCACGGAGACTCTCAAGGGCAGGCTCTTCTAGACCATAATCAAGACATTGAGTTGATGCAAATGTATAAGAACAACTCATGGACCATTGCAAAATTCAAAAGAAAGCTATATACATGTGACAAGGATGATAAAGATATTATAGTGAGTTAAATTCTTTTATTATCAACAGAGCGGGCCCTGTGTTAGCTTTGTTTGAGAGCTACAGTAAAAACCAGCATAGAAGGAACTGCCAATTAAGAACCTCCAAGCCTGATTTTTCGCCAATTAAGCACCTTATATATAAGAAATATTATATAAATGTATCGGAACCATTTCAGTCTGTTACCGAAAATCACAGTTTCTTTTATGCCAAAATGGTAAAATGCGGTAAAATGGTTCGTAATCCACTATTAGCAGATACTAGAAGCAATTGAATAACTTTGAAAGTCACAAAATATCAAGGCCAATTTAGAAATAGACCAGAAATCGATTGTTTGATTCAACGTGGTATTCTGGTTTATAACTCAACATTGATAAGCTAGATGTGAACGTTTCAACAATATAGATGTTCTAACACTATTTCAGGGTTAGAATTTGACAGTTGATATGAAGTTGAAACAGCGTTGATCTAAAGTTTGCAACTTAACGTCGAAAACAAATTTCATTTCAACGGTTCATCAACGTATGCGCAATGCTGACAGTTAAGTCTTTTTTCGACATTTTTGCAATGTTTGCTTACTGGGAGGGGTTAGTATTGGTGTGTCGCAGCGCAGCCCTGTACGGGATTATTCATTTATCTTGGTAGATAATCCTTACCTTGAATTGGAAAATATTTGCGAAAGAAGAATAGCTACCATAAGAAAGATAAACTTAGGTTTCTTTTTCATTACTTTATTTTAGTTAGGCTGGCATGATTTGTAGCTATATTACAGCTAATTTAGGCCTAATATGCATGCCGCATCCAGGCATGGGACCCCTAGTTCAGTCTGGTACCATGACGTCATTTTAGACTAGGGGACTGGGCTCCACGGAAGCGGTCTAAAATAACGTCTGGACAAAAACCGTATCTAAGCAACCACGGTGGATTCGGTTGAGTGGCTTGTTCAAGTTGACAGACAACAGGTGCAGCGTTGCAGCAACAAATCAGTTCGGGGAGCGAAACAAAAGAGACTTTTGGAATGAGCCTAGATGCTTGGTCCTGCAAACTTTCATTTCAGGTCCCAGCATGAGCGATAGGACACCGATTGTGTATCAGTGTAAAATTTGTGTCAGTGGTGAGCCACCTTAACCTATTGTTTTTGTGTTTTGAACTTAATTTTGCTTGTAATGCGCCACCTTATCGCTGGTCGGCGAATTTAAAATTTTTTGGTAGTGAAGATCCACCTTAAGTGCAGATCCACCTTTTTAAGATGGATCTGCACTTAAGGTGGCTCACTACCAACAAATTTTAGTAATAACAGTTTAGTAATAACAAGTAGTAATAACAACAGTAAAATTACCAAAAAAAAACTACCCATCCGGATTTTGATTTCACTCGACCAAGCCTAACTTCCGTTACCTAACGAAACTGTATAAGCCGCTTGGCCACTCACCCCACAACAGGCAGCATTGCAATTTTTCCTTTTTCATCAAGAACTTTTTCTTTAATTTTATGTAGTGTTTTGCGATGTCACATACTTCTAAGGTGATCTCACAACAAGAATATCTCTTCAAGGGGCTATATATTTACCTTAAACCTCCTTCATGCTCGAGTTCTTCAAACCGAAAGATGCTAACTATAATCTGCGAACAAATAACCTCCTGCAGCTCCCTAAAACCAATACGTTAGTTTATGGGAACAATTCATTATCATTTAGAGGAAGCATTTTGACATAATAAAAATTGCCCATAACACAAAGCAATTCAAAGTTATGATTAAGAGCTGGAAGGGAGATAAGTGCAATCATAAGCGTATGGCTGAATTTTTACAGGGGGGCGGTAGGATTTTGCCCGAGTAGGGAGACATATATAGTTGAGTCCATTGGAGATACAGACCTTGGAGATAGCAACAAAGATCGGAGCCCTAATAATTACATATTCTGAATTCTGTTTCATCAGACATTGCTCCCTCAGTATGAAGTCTGGTAAGAACCAAAAGATTTAAAGCGATCATTATTGAGTTTTGATAAACCAATCAGAAACATGTTTGAGGGACTTGCTGTATCCTCGCAGATTCTCTTGTGATGTCTACTATTCAGATCTGATAATTTGATCTAAATTTCTAGAGTAGGACCACGGCTTCCTCAAACGCTATTTCGGGTATAATGCCAACAGTTTATGATATTTACTTAAAATCACTAAAAGGACTCTCATTAACTGTCTTCAATTCCACTACAGTCACAAGAAATATTAGTCCCGACTTTTCTTATGTCCAAATTTTTCAATCATTGCACTCATGTCACTTTTCAAAACTTAGATAAGCCTGGTTCTCTTATAGCTGCAAACCATCGGTGACCTGCCAGGGACCCACCGGCGACACAACGGCAACCTTGCTGGGGCAGTCTGATTTTTAATGAGAACACTCAGCGCCGACTGCCGGCGTGCTAGCGCAGTCATTCGAAAAAGTTGAGATGAGTTCAACTTTTTCGTTCTGCTGCGGCACCGGCGCCAATGAAAATTATGAGAACATGGGGCGGCATCCTGCCGGCGACTTACAACTGAATCTTTTGTGTTCTCTGGATCAGGTGACTGTTGTATGCCAATCAAATGGAATTATTGATTCTATACTAGAAAAATCCCGCTGAAACTTATGAAATGCACACTGGGATATGGCTGACGGCGACCTGCCGGCATCATATCGCCGAACGGCCGCGGGCATTTCAACTTTTGCTACGCAGTAGTGACGCCGGTGGGTCGCCGTCATGTAGAAATTATACGAGAAACAGGCTTAAGTAGTGCCAAATTGCTCAGCCTTTCTTGTTCCATAGTTGATCTGAGGTATGTGATATGTATTCAGCCGTCGAAGGCCCATGAATGATCTTTCTGCCGAGCAAGACGTGACTGAAATCGTTGCTAACAATGATGTCATTTCATTTCATTTCATTTCATTTCATTTCATTTCATTTCATTTCATTTCATTTCATTTCATTTCATTTCATTTCATTTCATTTCATTTCATTTCATTTCTTTTCATTTCATGTCATTTCATTTCATTTCATTTCATTTCATTTCATTTCATTTCATTTCATTTCATTTCATTTCATTTCATTTCATTTCATTTCATTTCATTTCATTTCATTTCATTTCATTTCATTTCATTTCATTTCATTTCATTTCATTTCATTTCATTTCANCCCATTCAGCCACTGGTCTATGTCTAAACATTGGAAAAGCTTCAAAACTTCGCTTTGAAATGTTCACGAGGAGACAGAAAGTAAACACGAAGATTGTCATGGAACTCTTAAGAAACTGGTAAAAAATTCTGAGTGGTCATTATCTGAGAATTTTAAGAAACTTTCAGTACTGGCTCAAATTTTTAGTTTTCTTATAAAAACAATACGTGTACGCTGATTAGTGGGCTTTAGGCCTACATTTCTATCTTCCTACAACATTTGGTATCGTATTACTTGGCAGGTAAAAATTTGAATGGCTCGATAAAAGTCCGTTGTGAAATGTTCAGGAGGGCGCAGGCTGTGGACACGAAGAATTTCTTGAACTTCTAAGAAACTCGTAAGAAACTTTTTATATTCTAGATCTAATAGTTTAAGAAACTTTCAATAATGGCTCAAATTCTTAGTTTCTTCTTAAAAGAACAGGTGTACCTGCTATCTTAGTGCAATTTCCTTTCATCTATCTAGCGATTAATTTTAGGCCATAAAGAATAGAAACTTTAGGCCTATTACGGGAAAGATTGAACATTGACAACAGGCCATTTCGTTTCGATATGTTTCGTCTTTGATCACAGCCATTTAAGAATAGATTTTTCATAAGGTATTTGAGCTGTTTTCAACAGAAAATACCTTTCATTTTCATTTCAGTCATTTCATTTTATATTATTTAACCACGGTAGCCCCGTCAGTCCTGTGGAGACTGATTTACAGGGGGCCGTGCAGAAAGACTACAAAGTAAAAACCTAATTTACAAATGTTGCTAACTTAAGTTAAATAGCAATAAAAAGACTAAAAATGTCCATAACAAAATTATACGAAATTAAATCAAAGGAAAAGTGAAATCAAACTCTCTGCAATGGCTCGTTTAATCTTTTTTTTTAAAGGTAGGAAGAGAGGGTGCATGTTTGACATCCAAGCTTAATTTGTTCCAAAGCTTAGGTCCACGAAATGAAATAGACTTCTGCCCATTTGACGTTTTGAAAAGGATCATACTAGGATTGCAGCACTTGGTGCAAACCTTCTTGGAACATCTTTTGAACAAGCATTGCTGCATTCTTTTCATAAGAAAAGGAAGAACTTTGCTTCTTGTAATTTTCAAACACCATAATATCATTTTTGAGGCACTCTTGGTCGATTTGATAGTGTTTCGATATCGATTCATAGCTCTCAGTCTCTGGGTCACTTGAAAGTATCACATCTGCCAAAGCACATAAAATTTGCTGGTCATTTTCTTGAAAGCGGGACTGTATTTCTACATAGTTGTGTCAACACTCTGGTAGTACAATGTGATACGGTAATGGTCCTTCGGGCTGATGAGTATGAGGGCTTCAGTATGAGGGTTGATGGTCCTTTGGGTGATAGTATAAAGCATCTTTCAAGTTTCTTACTGAAAGTACCATTTGGGGGTGCCGTTAAGCCTATGGCCGTAACAACATGCTGAAGAATAAATTGCATTGTTGGACTAATGTTCTTGAACAATTTTCTACCCAAATTACCCAAAGTTCTATCGCGTTCCATGGTCAATTTTGCCCGATTGTATTTGAAGAGAATTTTTAAAAATTTGCCCGACTGGCATCGTTTTTCTAGAACTGGGTGGGCTGCCACCCCCAGCCCCCCCGGCCCGTAGCTTATGAGTGCAATTGCAACATCTGCAGATTATGTGTATATAAATTCATGTATATATATATTTATGTTTATATTAAAGATTTCACTTTGTATTGTAAATAGTTGGTATTTATTAGTTTTGCTGAAAACTATTCCTTCTGTACCAACTGTACAGAAATTAATTATTATACTAGAAATAACAACAGTTAGTGAGTGTGGGATTTTGAGTATTGGAATCAAACAGAAGCAAATTATGGACAAGCAATTAATAACAGGCCTTTCTAGTTCTGTTGGCATTACAAGGTGGAGGCCGGAGGATGCGATGCCTGTCTTGCAACCCGCTCGTTCTTGCAGTGCAGTAGCAGTCAGTTCTGTTTGCTCATTTAGAATTAAAAATTTCAATCACCCATGAAAGTTGTTTCGTCACCACAACTGATATCAGACAAATAATTTTGATTGAATGAAAGTTTGAATGAAAGATTGAATGAAAGATTCGAATGGATGAAAGTTGTTCAATGAGGTCACGTTGATTGACCAGTTAACGAGTCAATTCAAAATTCTAGCCAGGAGAGAAATTTATTTTTATTATTCTTGATGTTCTCCTGGACAACATGATGTGTGCGCTAAACAGACACGGATCCAGAGGGGGGCCGGGGGGCATGGCCCCCCCAAAGGCTAAGAGTTCTCTTCAAAACCATTTGTCTTTTTTATGAATAAACGGATACGTTTCAATCTTCCACTTCCTAACGTGGCCATGACACAACTACATTTTTCATTTTCATTTTAAATTATTTATACACAATATCCCTTCAGCTGCTATTTATTAATACAAAAATATACAGTTCTATTAATTAATATCATATGCAAAAAAAACTTATAAGCTAATTACAGGTGCTGTTCTTCCAGGGAGTCGTGTTTAATTGGCTTTCAGCTCGTCAAATGTATTTTTAGTTGCTTTTTAAATTGGCACAAGGTGGGAAGCTCCCTGATACTTATAGGGATTTCATTCCAGACCTTAAGAGCTGAGTAGGAAAATCCTTTTTTGGCATACTCTAGATTGTACCTTGGAATCTTGAGATCTCTACAAAATCGCTAAATTGTAATTGGAGTATTGTGATCTTTGTTGGAATTTTTTCCAAAGATTTTCTGGGCAGAGTCTGTTCATGATCGTATAGGCCATAACTGCACGATCAAACGTAATAAGTTGTTTGACATGTAGGAAATTATTTGATCATTTGTCTTTTATTCTTGACGTATCTATCATGGAAATTGCTCTGTGTTGAAGACGTTGAAGGGATTCCTTTCTCGAGTTTGAGAGGCTGCCCCAAGTAGCATCCGCATATCGCATGTGACTTTCTAGAAGAGCACGATATACTACAAGTCTAACAAGCTTACAAACTAATGTACAATCGACCAAAACGTCTGAAAGAGATACAAAACGGAACGAAAATCTCAATGCGTAGAGATCGAGATTGAAAATCACTTACTAATATCCGAGTGATAGCGAACTTAGCTCTTGAAGCTAATTTATAACAGATTTCGCTCAGTTAATGATGGTAAAAACTTATGTCTTCTGTTGAGACAGTTATAAAGTGTCAGTCAAAGTGTTTTAACCAAGGAGAACACGGTTTAGAATACTAGTTAAACTTGCAAAAAGTAACTACTGAGTCATGAGAGCTTTGATAAATTAATGGTCACTCCAGTTTGGGAATCAGGGAACTTACTGTTAGAATTTCATATAACTTTCAAGTGCTTTTGGATTTGACATACAAGGTGTTTCTAAAATTGCTCTACACTTGATTAAATATTACAAAAATAACCATATAATGAACGAACTTCAAACCCTGTCCCTAAGACCTACAATCTTGCAAATCCGCAAAATATTCACAGAGTTATGAGTTTTTGAAGTTCAAGTTTGTGCGAAAGCTGTAGCTAAAGGCTTCTCGATAGCATTTATGATGAAAGTAGTATTTGGGGAAATTATTTGTTTCGTTTCTAGTTTATTTCAGTGCAAACCAATGAAATTTGGAAAGGATTGTTCATAGCGTAAAGTTTTCTAAAATCAATGCTTTGAGGAATTCTGTTGAGCAAAGTTTTAAAATGACTGTATCTCGTCAGTTAAGTTTTGATTCGATGTTTTTTGGATACTTGCATTTATCAGTGAATTTTGACAATTGTTTCAACAAGAGGTAAGACATTGGATAACCTTCTTTTACCTCCATTTTGGAGCTTCCTGCATATCAAGTCATTTAGGGGTATCTGGTTTCAGCTGTCGCACAAAAATGATCTTTAAAAGCTCGTATGTCTTAGGGACAGGCTTATGTCACCAAGGAGCAAGTTCATTTTATCGTTATTTTTCAATATTTAATCAAATGTGGAACAACTTTATTGGGCACCCTTCATAACTTGTTTTTGTGGCAAATTTGTTACTTCTAAGGTGGTGGAGATTTCTTTAGCCATAAACATTCTCTAGCTGATGCTTGCGATAATTATTTTATGGTCCCTCATTTTCCCAATTGATTGCCCGTTAGATTTGCACAAAAACTGCAAGTTTGTATTTCTGGAAAAGTAAGTATTAAATGATGAACAAAATGATCTAAAATAAAGCAGCAAGGGCGTTGCCCACGTTTTCCGACGGTTTAAAGGGCGTGGTCACGAAAATCTTTCCTGGGAGCTTCGCCCCAGACCCCCCTTTTTCTTCAAATGGCCCTCCCCAAACTCTAATGCTGGATCCGCCCCTGTATACAAGAATGAAATTTTGCATCAAATAAGTCAATAATTGCACCATTTGTCTCCTTTGCAGATTCATGATGATATTTTTTCCTCGACGTGAAGTAAGATGGTCTATCAAAGAGCAGAAATTAACAGGATTTACCTCAAATTATTTTGATACCCCCTCTTTAAGGTTTGCTTTACTTTTCGTCCCCCTGTTTTTGAATAGAGTGGATAAAATTCTTGACCTCTCTCCCAGTTGTCTTCCACCTTTTCCCGGGAAGAATCAATGACCGATCCCTTGTTTTAATCAATGTTTGTGGATAAGGATAATTTTTTATTCTTTTGTTTCGAGAAAATCTTAAACATCTTTTTACTCTTTTGGTATGGTACCGCAAGCATATCGATCTTTTCTCCAACGACGTCGTTTAGACGGTTTAGTTTAGACCCCCTACCAGCCCTACCCCTCTACAAAACGTCAAGGACATAATTTCTGATATAAGTGACATATTTCCTTATAGTATGAATAGATCTTGTACATGATACTGTAAGGGCGGTAGCTTCTACTCTATTCTTATGGCAAATTTCTTGCTGAGCACAATTCTGACATCATTACAGCATAAAATTAACCCTATCCAGACTAGGCTTTTGAAACTCTAGAGGAGACTAGGTGGGTGGCTTGAGAGTTGGAACTTGGCACAAGTAACAAACGCGATAAAGCAAACAAGATGACGTCAATTGTTTTTGTTTATATCGACTGGTTCTGCTTCTGGGTACTGGCTTACTGGCGTCAGCAATTGTTGCCGAATTATGTGTAAACAACACAGACTTTGACATGCTGTATCTCGAAATCAAGTAAACTTGATACAAGATTTGCAAAAATACAAAGATTGTATCCTTGTTATTCCTATTTTAAAATTTTGCTGCGTATCGCTAATATTTTTACTGATGTCAGCATTTATTCATTTTGTTCACGAGAAACATTTTTGACTAAAATCAGTTACAAAATGGCTTAAGAAAATGCAAAAAAATCCTAAATATTTGAAAAAGGAACCCTGCATCGTATGAAGTGTCTCATGTTTCTAAAATATAAGTTTAAAATCGTTTTCTCTTAAAG